>JAQZBX010002404.1:24588-72476 GCA_029593785.1 Cabassous unicinctus | reverse complement strand
ACCAGCATGGATGCTGGCCTTGCTGTTCTGCTTCAGCCTCAACTAACAGCTTTTCATGGGCATCTACCAAGAGACTTGAAGAGGCTATGCACCTTTTGTTTGTGTATGTGGCAGGGTGTTTTGCTTATTAACATTTTTGTTTATTTCCCTTTTTCTTTTCATTTTTCTTTTTTTCTTCTTTCCCTTGGTTTGGCAGACCAAGGATTGAGAGAACTAGATTTCTTTTGTGACCACAACATAATACTCAGAATGTCCAGTTCTCAACAAAAAAATTATAAAACATGAAAGAAGACAGGAAAATATGGCCCAATTACAGGAAGAAAAGAATTAGACCAGAAACTGTCCCAGAAGAAGCCCAGTTTCTGGAATAACTAATCAAAGATCTTAGATCAATTCTCTTAAATGGGTTCAATTAGTTGAAGGAAAACAAAAATGAACTAATGGAAACATGGAAAACATTTTGAACAAAATGAGAAAATCAATAATGAGATAGAAATTATAAACAAGAACCAAATAGATATTCTGGAGCTGAAAAGTACAGTAATTTAAAATTAAAAAAAATTCAATATAGAGGTTCAACATCAGATTGGAGCAGATAGAAGAAAAGATCAGCAAACTTGAAGATACGACAATTGAAATTGTCCAGTCTGAGGAACAGATAGTAAAGAGAATTTAAAAAATAAACAGGGCCTAAACATACTGATATTTGCATGATAGGAGGCCAGAAGGAGAAGGGAGAAAGGAATTGAAAAAATATTTTAATAATGGCTGTAAAATTGCCAAATCTGATTAAATATATGAATATACAAATATAAGAAGCTCAATGGACTCCAAGCAGCATTTATCCAAAGAGATCACACCAAGACACATTATAATCAAACTGTCAAATGCCAAAGACAAAGAATTTTGAAAACAAGAGAGAAGTGACACAAGAGGTCCTTAATAAGATTAACATCTGATTTCTTATTAGACTACATGGAGGCCAGAAAGCAGTGGGGTGACATGTTTAAAGTGCTGGAAGAAAAAATTGTCAACCAAGAATACATCTGGGAAGAGTTCTTTAAAAAGGAGGGACAGATTAAGACATTTCCAGGTGAACAAAAGCTGAGGGAGATAATTGCCACTAGAATTATCTTACAGGAAATGCTAGAGGGAGTCCTTCAGGTTGTAAGGGAAGGACACTAGACAGTAACTCAAAGTGTATGAAGAAATAAAGACCTCTGGTATAGGTAATATTGGCAAATATAAATGCATTCTTCTTGTGTAATGCTATATTTTGTGGCTTCAAATTCAAATACATAAAAAACAGTCACAAACCTTTGTTATTCGACTCACAGTGTATAAACTGTAATTTTTGCTAAGAACAATATAAACAAGAGGTACTTAGAGGTATAGGAACACAGTGTATGTAGGCTATTGAAGTTAAATTGGTATCAAAATAAACTAAATTGTAATAGATTTAGGATGTTAAATATAATCACCCTGCCAACCACAAAGAAAATATCTAAACAATCCATGCAAAAGAAATTGAGAAGAAATTTAAAACGACCCCTTACAAAATACCATCTAAACCAAAGGAATACAGTAACCAAGGAAAAGAAGGACAAAAAAGGTTTGATACAAAATTTAGCAAAATAGTAGAAGTAAGTCTTGCTTTATCAGTAATTACTGTAAATATAAGTGTATTAAGTTCTCCAAACAGAAGGCATAGATTGGCAGAATGTATAAAGTACTATCATCCAACTATATGCTGTTTACAAGAGACTCATCTTAAATCCAAACTTGGGGGACAGATATGGCTCAAATGGTTGGGCGTCTGTCTCCCATATGGAGGGAACTGGGTTCGATCCCTGGGACCTCCCGGTTAAAAAAAAAAAAAAAAAAAAAATCCAAACTCACAAATAGTTTAAAAGTTTGGCAAAAATATTGTGAGCAAAAAATAAGCAAAAGAAAGCTGGGGTGACTATATTAATATCAAATAAAATATACTTTAAGTAAAAAACTGTTACAAGAGACAAAGAAGGACATTATATTTTGATAAAAGGATCAATTCAACAAGAAGATATGACCATTATAAACATATATGTACCTCACAACAGGGAACAAAAATATATGAAGGAAATACTGACGGAATTGAAGAGAGAAATAGGCAGTTCTACAATAAAAACTGAAGATTCAATACATCATTTTCAATACTGAATGGAATATCTAGATAGAAAATCAACTAGGAAATAGAAGACTTGAACACTATAAACCTATTAGATATAACACATATATAGAACACTTCACCCAACAGCAAAATAAACATTCTTTTCAAGTGCAGATGGATCACTCTCTAGGATAAACCATATGTTAAGGCACAAGAGAAATCTCAATGAATTTAAAAATATTGAGATCATAAAAAGTAAGTTCTCTGACCATGATAGAATGAAACTAGAAATCAATAACAGAAGGAAAACTGGAAAATTTAAAAATAAATGGAAATTAAACAGCACACTCTGAACCAATGGGTTAAAGAAGAAATATCAAGTGTAATTAAAAAATACTTAGAGACAAATGAAAATAAAAAGACAACATATCAGATCTTATGGGATGCAGCAAAGGCAGTGCTCAGATGGAAATTTATAGCTATGAATGCCTATATTCTAAAAGAAGAAGGGCCTCAAATCAATAACCTAATTATACATCTTGAAGAACTAGACAAAGAAGGGCAAAGTAAACCCAAAGTTAGCAGAAGGAAGGAAATAATTAAGAATAAAGCAGGAATAAATGAAATAGAGAATAGAAACACAATTGAGAGAATGAACAAAACTAAAAGTTGGTTCTTTGAAAAAAATCAATAAAATTGGCATACCTTTAGCTAGACTGACAAAGAAAAATAAAAAGACACAAATAACTGAAATCAGAAATGAAAATGGTGGCATCACCTCTGACCTTACAGAAATAAAAAGGATTAGAAGAGAATACTATGACCACTTGCACACCAACAAATTAGACAATCTAGACAAAATGGAAAAATTCCTAGAAACACACAAATTATCTAAACTGAGTCAAGACGAAATAGAAACTTCAATAAACCTAAATCAAGTATAGAGATTGAATCAATAATCAAAAGCCTTCCACTAAAGAAAACTCCAGGACCAAATGGCCTCACTGGGGAAGTCTACCAAACATTTAAAGAAGAATTAATCTCAATCCTTCTCAAACTCTCCCAAAAAATTGAAGAGGGAGCATTATCTTAATACTAAAGCCTAATAAATACATCACACACACAAAAAATTATAGAACAATTTCCCTTATGAATATAGATGCAAATATCCTCAACAATATATTGGGAAATGGGTGTGGCTCAATCGATAGAGCTCCCGTTTACCATATGAGAGGCCCCGGGTTCGCTTCCCCGGGCCTCCTGGTGAGGGCAGGCCAGCCCGCGCGGCGCGGTGGGCTGAAGCAGCGGGACCTCACAGCAAGGGGGAGAGAAGCAGACACGGAGAAAACACACAGGGAATGGACACAGCAAGCACAAGCAGCAAGGGGGGGATAAATAAATAACTAAATAAATCTTAAAAAAAAAAAAAAACACAATATATTAGTAAACTGAATCTGACAGCATATTAAAAGGATTATTCACTATGACAAAGTGGGATTTATCCTAGGACTGCAAGGGTGATTCAAGATATGAAAATCAATCAATATAATATACTACATATGTAGAATGAAGGAAAAACCCATGATTATCCCAACAGATGCAGAAAAGGTATTTGACAAAATCCAACACCTTTTCTTAAAAACACTCAGAAAACTAAGAAGAATAGAAGGGAATTTTTTCAACATGATAAAGATCATTTATGGAAAAAGAAAAAAAAAAACCCAGCTGACATCATATTCAATGGTAGAAGACTAAAAATATTCCCCTTGCAACCTTACAATCAGAAACAAGATAAGGCTGCCTGCTTTTACCACTGCTATTCAATATTGTATTAGAAGTTCTAGCCAGAGCAATTTGGCAGGACAAAGATATAAAAGATGTCCAAATTGGAAAGAAGGAATTAAAATTAAGGCTATTTGTAAACAACATGATAGTATAGATAGAAAATCCAAAGGAATCCACAAGAAAATTATTAGAGCTAATAAATTCAGCAAAATGACAGGATACAAGATCAGCACACAAAAATCAGTTGTGTTTCTAAATACTAGCAATGAATAATCCAAAAAAGGAAATTAAGAAAACATCCCTTTTACAATAACATCTAAAACAATATTTGTGTTTCCATCTCTCTTCTCTCCTAGAATAAGCTCCTCAAAGACTGAAGCCACTGATGTTTACCATGGTACTTTATATATATTTAACAAATGTTGAAGTCTTCTTTATTAAAAAAAAAAAAGTGTACCACTTTGGACTGTACAATGCATGGAATGGAACAACACAGGGAATCCAGTGGTGGAAGATGGACTGTGATTAATAGGAAAAATATGAGAACATTCTCTCATGAATGACAACAAATATGTAATACTGTATGTTCTTTATGTAATTAGAAAATCAGCATCAAATTCATTAGAAGTTCATAGTATTTTAATATTTTATTAACATAGAACACTTGGTTTTTTAATCTTTAGGACTTAAATTGCACAAGGAGAATTTTAAATATTTTCTTATTTAATTATGTCATTATCATCACACAGATATACGTTCCATGTGCCAGAAGCCTTAAAAATCTTCCTGTGGAAGTGGTAAGATATTGTGACAGTTATTTCATATATGATAAGTAGAGAGGAATAGGGGTTAGTTTATTAAAGATTATATCCATAATAAAAAATTAGAAAGGTTATTTGGACATTCCAGAAATACAGTTTTTAATTCAAGTAAAATGATAAAATCATTATGTAGTTCAGTTGCTAATATTCTCAATAATATATGTTTACTTTAAAGATAAAACTACTAAGGAAAAACAAATACATATATATATATATGTAAAATACTAATATAGGGAGCCAATAATCAGGTGGGTTGGGGGGAAAATACACCAAATGTAAGATATGGGTTATAGTTAGTAATTTTTTGACAATGCTCTTTCATAGTTTTTAACAAATGTTTCACAACAATGTAAGGTGTTGGTGGTGAGGAGATGTATGGGAGCATGTATGATGATGTGCATGTTTGTTTTGTAAATTTACAACTTTCACTATACATTTATTGTTTATGTATGTTTATGTCTGAATGATCTACTTCAATGAAATTTTATCTAAAAAATGTGTACCAGTATGACTAAGTTGAAAAGCATAACCCCACCTTCCTATTCTACTTCCAAACTTTAGGCCTATTCATTCCCTAAGTAACCATAGAACAACTTTTTGAAAATTCTTTGGGTATGTATTATCTATCTATCTATCTACCTATCTATCTATCTATCCATCCATCTATCTCTCTATCTAATCTATCATCTACCTACCTATGTACCTACCTACCTACCCAATTATCACCTATCATCTATTTTCTAGCTAGCTAGCTATATCACTATTTTTTATAATCACAAATGGGGTCATGCTATAATGCTGATATGCAATTTATTCTTAACATTTTTACACAAAAGTATACTGTTCACAGTTCCTTATTCTGTTTAACTGCCTTATATTATTCCATTCTGTGGATAAACCAGTTTATTTTTAATTGACTTTTAGTTTATATCCAGTTCTTTGCTATCCCAAATAATGCAGCAATGAGCATCCTTATCTGCATATCCTTATCCATCTGTGTAAGTACTCAGGTAGAATACATTCCCAGAACTATCATTGCTGGGTGAAAGGGCATATTTGTTTTTAACTTTGAGTCTTTTCTCTGTGCCACGCTCCAACTCTAGTTTCATCATTCATCTCCCTACTACTCTATCAAGGAAGATAATCTAAATAATTAATTTTATATAATTAATAACAATAATAATAATTATAACAACTTCCCTCTAGTACTTCTTAGGATTGTTGTGAAGAACAAAATCTGTTGGTAAAAGCCTATATTTAGATATTTACATAAAATTTTATATAATTTATATTGTAATAAATTAGGGTACATTATAGTAAATGTTATCACTTACTCTCAAGTAAAAGGCCTTGACCCTCTCAGGAGTTTGGGGGGCACTAAACCATTAAAGGAGGTTTTTGGAAAACTAGAGGGTTGTTCTGAAATCATCCTGCAGGTGTTGACAGCTACTCTGTGAGTGCTAATCCTGCAAGCTACAAACCCTCTCCAGGGTCCTTTTCACTGAAACCACGCTGGATCCTAGACCCCAAACCTAAGGCAACATGAATAAGGCACTCCCCCGGTGGGACCTTCCCTGACATTATACAACCAGCTTACAAAGGAAGACACATAGTTCTTTCAAACTTGGTGAATTTCCCTCAGTGGTTTTAGAAGCTCAAGTTACAAACAACTTCCTAATTGTCTTTGAAAACCACCGTTCCTATGAGTGCTGAGTTATTGCTGATTGAGTCTTATCCTTAGGTTTTACTGTGTCGTCTCTGACAAGTCCTGGATCCAAGGAAAATAGAGAGAAATGCTCTGAAAGCAAACCTGTTCTTACCCAGAAGAAAACACCATTATTATGTTGCTGCCACAGACTCCAGGAAACAATGTGTGCCTTTCATTCCTCTATTTCCCTAACAGTCCTCATTGTGTCTGCCTTGTCCCTGAATGGGTTCCACCATGCAGGAAGTGACATGGCACAGTGAGTTTAAGAATATTCCTTTTCTTTTTTCCTTCAGTTGGGTAACACCAAGTGTCTAACTCCATAACAAAAAGAAGGTGTGGTCACCCACATCACAGGGAAGATGGCTCAGTAATCCTCTGATAACCTCATCTGAATGAACTTTCGCAATTAAAAAATGTCGTAAATTTAAATCATGTGCCTTAAAGTCAAATTTTCTATAAGTACCTTTTTTTAAAAAAAAATTATAAAATAAATAGTTATCTGGTAAAGAATGACACCATTCTTCCCCAGAATTTTTGGTACACTTTATAAACAAAATATTTATAATAATGTGACCAACTCTGTGTATGATCAACTCTTTGTGTGCATTATCTCTGAGTTTTACAGCTCCCAAAGGTGAGGATTATTATGCCCATTTATGGAATGAGGAATTAAAGCTCTGAGAAGCTAAGAAAAATTTTCAAGGTCACATTGCTAGATCAAACTTACATCTGTCACACTCCAAAATCTAGGTTTTTCTATCACACTAGATCACCTCCCAAATAAAGGGACTCCTATGCCTGAATTTCTGTGTAAAGTTAGAAGAAAGCAAAAGCTTTCTCCACAAATGAATGATCTTGGGGGAAAAGTCTTTTTTTTTTTTTTACTTGCTAATAATCTCTATAAATTACATTAAGTTTCAATCTGTTCATTGCTTATCCCATCAGATGAAAATGGGTGGAAAGAATTTCACCAAATTTGGAGAATGTGTTTGGGATTGTCTGACTTTATTCATAGACTAACAGTATACAAGAAATTTACTTTAGGGGTTCCCCAAAAGAGAAAGGCAGTCATTGTTAGAATAAACTGAAACTAGGGCACCCAGGAAAGGCCTATGTGACAGCCAGTTGGCAGAGACCAAGAACAGAGGACACAGAGAACAAAGGAAACACCGAGTAGGTGTCCTAGAGGAATCCCAGGCTGAAAGTCACGAAGGAGTGTGCCCCCCCATGCCCCACACAGGTGTGACTTGTAGTTGAACGCTGCTCACATGGGAAGCTCTGTGCATTGTGATCTGGGATGAGTTGCAGCTGGCATTTGTTTACTTTAGAATGGTTAGTGATTCCACAACATTTTGGATCATTTTTATCCATAACACTCTCTTTGAGTTCTCTCTAATTGCAAAACTTGGCTCTCCTCCTCAGGGTTTACCAGTCATTCCCTTAAACCTCTCTGATTGTTCTCACTATTAAGGGGTGTTTGATGGAAATATACTAAAACAATTCTTCCTTGCAGCAGGCATTGTGCACCACCATGTCTAAGGAAGTGTTCATGGCCACAGCCTCAGTGAGGAGCTACAGTGCAAGCCAGAAGCCTGCATTCTGAGAAGCTGAACAAGCCCTGCAGAAGACTGCCAGCAGACCAGAATTTCTCCATCCTGGAGGCTTAACCCTTCCTTGGCCGTGGCTGGTTCCTGAAAGGTCCAGGGTTTCCCACTATAGGGAACAGGTTGGGTGGGGCTCATTCTCTTGGGAACATTGTATCCTATTAATCATGTTAAGTCTCTTATGTTGTCAGCTGCTCCCAGTTGTAGAAACAAAACTCTCTTGTCACGTAAGCCTTGTCACATCACCCAGGCTCTGTGCCTTCTCTTCCCTACCTAACCGCCCATGCCCCTGCCCTCAGGTTTACCTGTCTCCCAGTGAGATTATCAGCCCCACTTGTCAGAACCCTTTGTATCTCCAACACCATGTACCTAGAAGATTCTCAGTAATTATTTATTGATGACGTTACATCTTAGGCATAAACTATATCACCCCACTTTCTGATGTCAATGTCATTCTCCTCTTCCAGCAGGTATAAAATGCCTATAGAATTCATTTTGAAAAAAATTCATTTTGCCAAAAGCTTGCATATTTTACGTAATTCTCCTCCTTATTATATCTTAGTATCAAATCAATCAATGTGAAGATTTTTAAAAATGTTAAAACACACTGAAAGCTTCTAAAGGAAAATGTTATTATGAAAACATTTAATAACTTAAAAAATTTATTTCTTCATTAGACTGAAGACAGGGGCAGTACCTATAGGAAGACTGGTGAAATAATACTTGTATAGGGAAGGATTATAGAAGAGAAGCCTTCTCCCCTTAACACAGCATGGCTTTGTTTGTCATTCTGGCTCATTGCCACTTTGCAGTGCCCTCGGAGTCCCGAGGAGATGGGATTGAGAATAAACACTTGATTATGAGCTCCCTGAGGCCAGGATCCGATTGTTTATCATTTGTCTCTGCGGTAACTGAAACGTGGCAGGTGTTCCAAAATCTTTCCCATAAACAGGATGGTGGCAAGCAAGGCCCACAGTTTCACAGTCTGGGGATTTTACAGGTGGGAGAGAATAGGATGCTGAGTGCTAGAGGAGGCATAAGAGGGGCTCTCAGCTAACACTCAATAGTTTAGCTTAGAATTGGCCCCAAAACTTTACCATCTTGGAAGGCCAGGGCCTGACCAGAGACTAGTTCTTATTCTGGACAAAGCAAAATTCTTATTTAACCGTGGTATGCAGCTCCCTTGGGACTTGACCCATTCTGTATCTATTCCTTGCCCCACTCTGATCCACGAGATTTTGTTGCAGATACACCAGGCTGTTGTCCTTCCCCACGCCACCAGACCGAGGATGCCTTTGTTGTTCCTTTGCCTCTATCACCTTTCCTATTTACAAAATGCTTACTTCTCCTTCAAGGCTTAGCTTGGGTGTATGCCAGAAGCCCACTGCGCCCCCTCCCCCCCAGAACAGCATCATCAGCCCCACTTCTTCTATGTCCACACACCAGATTGGGTGCAACTTAATTCACTGCATTAGAATTATTATTTGCTGTTTATCTCACCCAAATAATAAGTTCTGTAAGTCAGGCACCTTTTCATATTCACCCTGGTGCCCTCAAAATTCAGCAGAGTTCTTGGCATTTTAGGTGCCTCATAAAAGTTTCTTGAGCTGAACTGAGCCTTGTCTATATAACATGGAACATCAATGTGTATTAAAGCTGCACAGATGAGTTATCAAATATTACTATGAATTCAGTGCTTTTCAGCTTATCTTGCTTTAAAAAGCTAGAGGCTAAATTTAGGCAGGGCCTTGTTAGTTTATTTACTTGTAATTAGATTGAGGATTTTCAAGGAAGGAAAAAGAAAAGTTGACCTATGAGTTTATTTGGTTTCCTACCCAAATCATTTACTTGAAGGATGATACCTCAGAGCTGAGATCAAAGATAATTGTGGCTGTCTTAGAAACCTCCAGGTTATTTTTAAGTAAAACAAAATGGGATGATTAGAAAAGATTATGTTTTGAAATATAATTATTTCCTAACTTCTGAACATATGTCTTGGGAGTATTTCTTAGAATACATGCACTGACAAATATTCTATTAAAGGATAGACATGTTTACAGCATAAAACATTTCAGTACAACAAGGTTATCCACTTGACAGTTTTTTATGGTACATTGTAATTATATACTATAATTTTAAAAATTCTGATTACAAAAAAGTCCACATGTGAATTCTAATTATTTTCAAAAGCTTGTATATGAAAAAGGTCAAATTTAATGTAAAATGGACCAATCTGAGGATGTCTAAACTGAATAATTTTGTTGCTGTATTCTTGGAAAAGGAACAGATAAAACATAATTAATTAAAATTTGAAAATAAATCTGCCTATATAGTGGTTCACTGAAATATAGCCAAATATTTTACTTATCTGCACAGTTGACCAGCCAGTTTTACTGTTGCTTGAGACACCTCCGGCCATATTTCAGAAATCTAAGAAAGACAACTCAGCTTTCATGAGAATAGCTAGACAGAGCAGATACCAGTTATCCAGAGACATTGTGAGAATGATTGGTTGTCATTTGCCAGTTATTCCAAAGGGATATCTTTCTGGCAATTTTAGGTCACCATGCAAGCTCTGTTGATATTAGGAAGTCAAGTTCTCAAAGTAACAACATCCCAATAATATGGTAGGGTTCCAAAGAACTGTCCAGTGTATCTATTAATCTTGAACCATGTTAGTTATGTTCAAGAGTTCTAGTATAAAAAACATAGATAGGATAAGTTCCCCTAACAGTTTTACTCTTCAGCTGTCTTGTGTGGGTTGACAGAATTGAAAAGATTCAGATTTAATTTCACTCAATAAGTATTTCCTGAGGGTTCCTGCCTAATACTGTGCAAGACACAGAATTATATTGCATTGTTCTTGCCCCAAAGTAACCTAGGGTCTAATCTGGGAGACATGGTAAACAATAGATCAAGAACAACATGAAGCAATCCATTATCTCAACATGTAATTCATTGTCAAGAAGTGTTGTGAGAGATTAGGAAGCATCAAGCAGGGGCTTGGGGGGATTGTGAAAAAGGGTCATTTATTCTTGCCTACCTAGGGCTGGTTTCCAGGCCATAAATGTTGCAAATGCAGATTGAAGGATTCATTTATGCGCTATGGTCTTGATGAAAGCCCTGATTTCAGAGAAAAATATCCCTGGCCTCTGCTGATAAGGTTGATTGAGTGATGCCAAATGGAACTCGTGTTTCCGTTCTGATCCAGGTCCCTTATAGGCACAACCTTGGAATGGCAAGAACCTGAATTCTGGCACATAGATCCTGTACTGTTCTGCCAAAATTAGACGAATGGAAGAGCCATCAAGCAGAATTAAGAATTAAGTTGAGAAAAAGCATTTGAAGATGAGATTTTAAATAGCCAAGTCTATGAGAGAACTAAGAAGCAGCTCTGATTTCAGAAGTTTAAAATAACATCCCATATCTGAAAAAAAAAAAAAAAAGCCTGAAAATCAAAGTGATCAAGACCCCATGGTGAAATTCCTGGATCTGCATGGTTTCTGATGAGCCAAATAAAATTCAGGAGAAATTCTCTCAGTTTTGGCACTTTTGTTTGAGGTTCTTCCAAAACAAAGGTATGAATTAGAATGCACAATCTTTGAACACCAAACACAAACACAAAAAAACCTATCCAATGTTGTGTTTTTCTGTTTAAATATTTTATTTTCATAATCTATTTAGCCAATATTTAAGTTCTTATCTTTTAAAAATTAAATATCTTTATCACATTTTGAAGGTTGAGTGAGTGTGAAGTTGCAGCCTACTTGTTTATAGAAACTCCAGGGTGTGTTGAAAATTGTTCCTTTTGCCCTCGCAGCATTGCTTTTCCCCTTTATAAAAGTATAGTACCACCCTCTGAGGAACTGTCCTGCCCCAACTGCATGGAGTTCTGTGGGCTGCTAATCAAAGAATGCCTCTGCCCACCAGGCTAAAAGCGGTGAGGAAGTGTTCCAGGCCTGGCCAAAGTATCCCATTGTCCTGGTGACATTAAATGACCAGTTAGAATGCTTTTCTGGAATATTACAGATGAATTCATGGGGAAGAAGCTCACTTTTTTCTCTTGAGATCATTAAGGTGTGATGATGGCAGTCCTGAGGCTGTCAGGCTTCCCTGCCTCTATTGCAGAAGAATGTCCTTCAGCTTCAGGAGAGAAGGCAGCCAGTAATCAAAAGAAAGAATAAGCAGAGCAAGAGGTGGAGTGGAAGGGTGAATGAGAACATGTATACATGTGAGAGAAAGAGAGCTGCTGACTCCTTTTGAGTCCCTTGCAGTCTCTGAGCCCACCTCCATCCCTGGATTTCTCAATTATATGAGCCACTTGTTTTCTTAAGCTAGCTTGAGCTGTGCCTCTTTTTACCTGTAGCAGAAAGAATCCAGACTTATGTATAAGGTGAAAACATTATACTACAAATCCCATTCCTACTAAAAGCAATAGAAATCATTCACTGATTCATGAGCACTTTCTGCGTGTCAGGCTCTGTGCAGAGCACTGTGGATATATAGATGATTGAGACAGTGCCCTAATGCTCAAAGAGTTCCCAGTCTAGAAAGGGAGATAGATAATGTGAATAGATGTTTCATAATAAAATGAGGGATTTGAAAATACTTATATGGTTACACACACACACACACACACACACACACACACAGGATCAATTACATCTGCCTGGGAAGTCAGAGCAGGCTGGGTAGTGAAAAATAAGCAAGGGCATATAAGCAAAAAATGGATTAAAGAAGACAACAGGAATGCGTGAACAAATATTTAATGTCCTGAAGGTTCCTGGCATTTCTGGGATCAGTGAGGAGAAGATTTCTGTGGCAGGTACAGTAGAGAAAGTAGTGAGTCATGAGGATGGAGAGGTGGGTTGTGGTGAAATTGTGGAAGGCTGTGTAGACCAAGCTGAGAATTTGGACAATCCTCAAGGCAGAGGAAAAGGAATAGAAATTTTGGATCTTTTTTTCTTGTATATGTTGCTTTGTCTTGTTTTGAATAGGGGAGAGCATGATCACCCTCTTTTCAGGGACCTAACTCTGGTGTCCATGTGGTACTAGAGATGAGGAGAGTGGGTTAGAGGGACAGAAGCCATAAGAGCCAGAGGCAGTGCCATCTTCACTGTTCATCTAGGAGATCGATGGGATTTCTTGCTGACTGAGAGGATGGGGAGAGAAGAGATTGACCACGAGCTTTGCAACTTGAATTTCCAGGAGAATATTGAAGGCAAACATTAAGATCATAAGGGAGATAACAGGTTGGGGGGAGAAGATAATATGTTCTCTTTCAAGCATATTAATTTATGGGATGTGCAAGAGTCAAAGTTCAATAGGCAGCTGGTTATGTGGGTATTGACCCTAGAGTATCTTAGCAACCAGAGACAGTTTCAGGGAGTTTTGAAAATGAGGGAGTAATTAAAGCCCTAAAAGAATGATGAGATCACCCACAGGAGAGCAAAGAGACTGAGAAGAGAAGTGGGCCAAGGACGAGATGTCTCAGGGAAACACCCACATTTAAGGAATAGGAAGAAGGGGAGGAGTCAGAGAAATTTAGAGAAAGGCAATGGGAAGAGCACCAACACACAACATATAAGAAGGTCTCAGTAATATTTTAATAAATGAATGGATGAATGAATAAGAGATTGGCCCTGTAGACAGTAGAGAGGCAAGAATTTTGAAAGTAACTGGTGGATTGTCCCTCGTAGGAATTTAAAAGTGCGATGATGCATAAAAGTGGGGGAGAAAATTATAAAATGATTTAGACTGATGTATTCTGCTCCTATTTCAATGTTCCCTCAGTATTATTTTTGGATCTATTAGGCCCACAAAATTGGTCTAAGAATTCTTGAGCCTATAGAATTAGACCTAATATTTGCCCATGTGGAAAGAATCAGATCATGCCCAGTATATTCAAGAAAAGAGTCCAATACTAAGAGCAAGATGCTTTCACTTTGAGGAATAGTCTCAGTTGTTACTGGGCATTTCCTGTACTCGTTGACATTCAGGCCAGGGGCTCCCACTGAAGTCAATGTATGGCGTGGGACAGTACTAAGCCAAGCCCAAAGGAAGAGGTTGTCATGACAGACTCCCACCACCTTTTGAAGGGTATGCTTGCTTACCGGATGTCATGCTTCCTGATTCTAAGAATTCCCTTCTTTGCACATTGCATGAATTTAGCTGACATTTTCTTCATGTTAATGGCTGCAAATTAGAGACAACCGGGAGGAAAAAAAGGGGGCTCGTAGAAAAAGAAATAAAATCTTTTTACAACATCTTTTATATCCTGTGACAATTACATCTTGATAATTACTCACTTAATTTCAGAGGTTTCGGGAGTTCAAACAGTGGGAGCATGATTCATAAAATTTAAATAGTAGCAGGTAAAGTCAGATCTGTGACAGGGAGCAGGAGGCTGCCATGGTACAATTAGAGATTTCTGGATCGTTGGGCAGAGAAGGTGAAACTAATTAAAATAGCTTCAACTTCAGGCCATGGCCCTACTCAGAAGACTTGAAAATGTTCTTGAAATTTTAGTTAGCACACTTAAGTGAGTAATTAGGATAGGGTGCCAACTCTCCCAAGTAAAAGTTGTTAATCAGGGGCATCCCGTGGATGTGGGGCACAAAATCTCAGAAGAACGCGCATGTTCTGAACCACACAGGCAGGACAGAAAATGACTGTAGTTTTTTCCAAATAATAGCCAACATACATTGAGCCTACCCTGTGCCCTATACTGTTCTAAGTGCTTTAGGTATTCATTTAATTCTCAGAACAACTCTATGAGGTGGTTATTACGATTATCCTCATGTTGCTGGTAAGGACACCTAAGCACAGACAAGTAAGGAACTTTGCTAAGGTCAAACAGCCAATAAGTGGCATAACCAGAGATTCAAACCCAGTCTGTGAAAGCATACATTATTTTCTGACTATAAACTATCATATCGATGAAAGTGCTTTGTAAACTATAAACACTTTTACAGGGCTATTTAGGAGGAAGAGAACAGGGAGAAGAAAAAAAGGAGAAGAGGAGAAAAAATATATGGATAAGAAAGAGAAAGCAGTGGAAGAGAAAGAAGAGGAGGAGGTGAAATGAGGGAAAGAGAAAAAGGAGATACAAAGTAGAAGCCCCCTATTTGCTAGCCACACCAAGGCTAACGTGCTCAACCTAGAGTTTACAAGACTTCGCTCTGTAATGACTGTTCAATTGGATTTCCTAAGGCAGATGTCCAACACTCTCCATCACTCCAGCTAGGATGACACTCATGACCCCAGATCATGACTTGCTCCTTCTAATTCCTGCTGTCCTAAATATATTCTTGTCTTCTCTCTCGGATTCCCTCCTCACATCCCCATCTTCTCCACCGTTCAAAACCTACCTCAACTCTACTTATCCTGGCAAAATTTTGCTGACTACTCTAGCTTTTAGTGATTTTGAACCACTTTGAGAATCACAGAATTTTAGAATCTGAATATCTTTAGACATTCAAATCTCTCATTTTACAAATGAGGTAAACTGAGGCCTACAGATGGTGAGCAGTGAACCCAGAGCCACCAGCTAAATGTGACAGTACCAGAGTCCATTCCAATTTTCCTTCCACTTCACATTACTATCTTGCATTATGCAAGCTGACTGTACGTATCTTCTTTCCCTGCCTGAGCTGTAAGAGCCAGGACCTCGTCTTCCTTGACTTTTGTGTCCTCCACATTGCCTAGCAGGGGGTTACAAGTATCAGTTGCCCAATAAAGGATTGACAGATTAAGAACTAATGATTTTTCTCTTTGGATATAAAAAACTGCTTAGAAACAGTAGGTAGAATTAAAAAAAAAAAAAAAAAAAAAAAAAAAGACACCATCATCAGAGAAGTTCTGCCCTAATGCAGAATAATTTTTTTTGCCTAACATTTACCTAGGAACAGTTACAGCTCATTCAGGTTAGAGATGGTTTCAATTTTTCAAAATAAATTTGTCTTTTATTAATAGTCTAAACCAAGGTATCCTCATTAGCCCTTTTTGTGTTCTGTTATGCAAACAGAACACTTGTCTCTTTTTCAGGGCAGCAGCAAACTTACCTAGCAACAACATATATTACTTTTCCTTTCTTAAGTATTTCCACAAACAGTAAATAGAGCAAAGGAGCATCATAAAGCATGCTAATAAAAACACTTATTAAACACTTGCTGGCAATTGATCAAGATTAATGCGTGGGTAAATTCACTGGACGAACTGCACAGAAGGATCTTATTTATTAAACATAACAGTTAACAAAGAAATAAATTGGTTCATTACCTTGAATTGGAGCATCCCCAATGGACCACATTATTAGGGTCAAATACAATAACAGGATATGAACTTTGGATGAATATCATTTTATGCTACCCATTTATCAATTATTCCCATAGTAGTATTAATAACAAGTAATAATACTTTCTGAAAAGCATTACTAACAGTGTTGTGAAACCAGAAATCTCAAGAAAGGCAGGAGATGAGTGACAGACCACACGGATGTGAAGGGACAAAAAAGTACCCTAGTTCTAGCAGAAAATACATACACTGAAAGCTTTCCAAAAGGGATGGAAAAAGGAAAGAGAAGAAACCAACAGGCATTAAGTAACTGTTATGTGCACAACTGTGTTGTGCCTTTCACAAATATTGCCTAGTTTAATCCTCACCAACTACCTCTTGTACTATATTTAACCTTATATTACAAATGATGATACTAAAATACCAAGAGGTAAAATTGCCCAAGTTTGTAAATGGTGAGTCTGAATTCAAACCCAGATCTGTATGCCTTTAAATATTATAGTAGACACTGTTGGTTTCCTACCTAACATCCATTGCCATTCTTCTTTGTTCACAGAAATATTGGGAAGCTTTGTGTTTCAGTGGAGACTGGGCTTCACAGCAGTCTCAGCAAGTGGCCTCTTGCCAACAACTGGTTGCAGGGTGGGCACCTGACCCAACACGGCCAAAGAGACGTGAGAAGTCTGCTGTGGGGGCTTCTGGGATGGTTCTCTTGTCCCTGGAATTAGGCCCAAAGAAGGGAGACACTCTCCTAAACCTTTGGATACTGTTGTCACCTTCTATCAAGAGGAATATAATTGACCTGCTGATATCAAGAGGGGGAAAAGATGGAAAGAAACTGGGTCTATGTGATGCCATCGGACTGCTGTATTCACCTGCCTAAAACTGCCCCATTCCCAACCTTCTTGTTATGTGAAAGAATACATTTTCCTTTCTGCTTATGCCACTTCTAGTTTGCAGTCAAAACATTTTACCATTTACAAATTTCATGTTCTTTCAACAAAACTGAGGTTGAATCAGAAACAAAAGAGAACAATGTTGCCTGAGAGAGTTTATAGGCAAGGTGACATTGTCCAAGGCATGTGATGAAATATGTATCTCAATGTCTCAAGGAAAATAGGAAAGGACAGTCGAACAGGAAAGTGATGAGCACGTTTCTAGCGACTGTGCTAGGCCAAAGGCTTAATACCCATTGCATGGTTCACCTGTAATGACACCTTTCCTCTGAGAAGCATAAGGGCCTTAAAGGCAGAGGAAGATCTTTTTTATGTAGGGGTAGGGGTGGAAGAATGTATTCTCTGTGGTCCTTCTGTTCTCTGCACAGAAGGTATCAGCCATTTGGAACTGCTCCAACCTTGCAGAAAGGAGTAAAAACTAGCCAAGCTGGGAACGTGTCTTGCCATTCTTTCCTGCCTGCACATTCCATGGTCTGTGTGCATTGTCCAGATAGGGAAAATGAAATTACCATTATTAGAACTGGTTCCCAGAGAACTATCAAAAGCCCCAGTCTCATGGGTTTCTGGTAATTGGCACAACTGGTCCAGGCTATTGCTGCTATTTTAAGTAAAGTGGTTACTCCCAGTCCCTGTTACTGAGATGTTCTGGGATGTTCACAGAAATTAGAAACATTAGAGTTGCCCAGTAATATAGAGCCTTATGATTGTAAATCAAAGCAGAGTGTCTGGGAAATAAGAGTACGTGTAAAAATACATACATATTTTGTACAAACAAAGCAAGGGTACCAACTAAAAAATCAGTGAGGATAGTATGGAATTAATGGAACAGAATAGACTACACAGCCATTTATACTTGAACACAAATCCCGACCATCATTTAATAGTTCTATGAACTTCCATGGTTAATTCAGACCTTCTTACCTTCAGTTTCCTCATATGTTAGTTGGAGGTAACAGAAAATGTTCTGAGATGTGGATATAACATTAGCTTACTTTCTAGACACTTACAAAATACCAATCACTGTCTTAATACTCGATGTGGGTTATTTTAGTTAATTCTCACAGTCCTATGAAGTAGATATTTTTTCCCTCTTTCCGTTTTGCAGATGTGGAAACTTTGGCCTAGAAAAGGACAAAGAATATTCTGAAAGCCACACAGCTAGTCAGAGATGGAGCCAGGAGCTGGCTCCATCAACTCCGGGCACCATTCAGGTTCTGGGGCTATGGAGGTGAACATTCTGCCCACCTCAGGTTCTCCCTTTGTAACCCACCCAGGGGAACTCTTCTTTCCTTGGGCTGGCCCCTCCCTGCCTCACTTGACCCGTTCTCTTCATAACCCACTCATATGGGTCCTGCCAGAACTTTTTCGTTTTCATAATCTGGTCTCAAACTAAAGTTGATGGTATTGGGTAAACTTTTACTTCCAAATTTAAGCTTCCTTTGATTTTAAAAAGTTTTTTTTTTTTCTTCTGCTGATGAGGTCATCAATTATTTTAAGACCTAATGTTGAAGCCTCTAAAAGGAAAAGCCACTGAGACAAAGCCTCTGCCCAGAGGGAAATTGTCCAATTAGAGGTCATCAGCATGCTGGGATGGGTGTGCCTCTTTTGC
Organism: Cabassous unicinctus; assembly: GCA_029593785.1. NCBI lineage: Eukaryota > Metazoa > Chordata > Mammalia > Cingulata > Chlamyphoridae > Cabassous > Cabassous unicinctus. The sequence goes on along the minus strand of JAQZBX010002404.1, from coordinate 53,549 downwards.
TTTCTGGGTGGCCCACACCGCCCTCCCCGCTACTTCACAGACTCAGCCAGCCTTGTTCCTTGCTCTGTTGCCTAAATCTCCAGTTAGTGACAGCCAGGGAAAAGCCTAGAGCCCCGCCATTTGCTTCAACCCTTTGCCCATCCCCATCATACCCCCAAATTTTAGGAACTCCAAACAACTTCTGATGTGGCTGGTCATGGGCTGGGTGACTGTGGGAAGCCAGAAGCAAGGGGACACTCTACTCTCAGTGCAGTAGTTGAGCAGGAAGCAGGAAGCTGCTGCTTAGTGCGGCCTGCTACCTACCAGGGCTTGGCCATCTCCTTTCCCAAGCACGTTGTGAACAGGTGGGACTTGGCAGCTGGGAATGACCTGTGCAGAGTCTGATTGGAGACCAGGATGAGGTCCGTGTGGTAGTATATAGGCATCTCTTTTAGCTGTTGTGTTGGAGGCAGGTTTAAGAGGATTGGTCCCAGGGGATTCCTTCCCTTGGGTTTCCCCTATGAGCTATTGCAGTCTACCACAGATACACACCAGGGTGAAATTTCCCACACTGGAGGCTAATCACGCCTTCATCAGAATTTATATGATTTGCTGTTTCTGCAAAATCCTCTTTCTAACCGACCACACATTTACAATGTGTTGTTCCTAGACTCTGTCTGCACGCCCTGAGCTCTGTCAAACATTATTAACATCCACAAGCTTGATCTACATTGATGTTTTAGATTATCTGGTGGGATAGTTTTCCCTTTAACTTTATTTTTTCCCTTCCAGATTTTTTATGTTTTGTGTTTTCTAAATTTTATTAAAATATTTTTTTTTTTTTGCATTTTGTTTATCCTACTCATGCAACTGTTGCTAGCTTCCACTGATGTCCCTGTTAGTGTTTAAAGATAATGTGACATCAGAACAGGGCTTCTTTTAGCCCTGGGCATGACTGTGGGTCCGGGTTTCCACTGATGACCCAATCTTGTGTCCCAGGAGGAAAGGCTGATTTCCAGAAATTGTGGCACACTGCTTTCAGTGAGTAATACTTCACAACCCAGCTCAATATAGCTTTCTCCGGAGAGCTTTCTCCAAACCCACAGTCCTATTCCAGGTTGGCATCTAAATCCCTCCTACAACATCTTGTGCAAACCTCTGTGTTGCTATTCTCCTTACTTGTCTGGCTCCAAATAGACAGCAAGATCCTTGTGGACAAGGGCTGGATCTTAAATGTTGCCTAGCACATTGCCTGATATGTAATAAATGCTTCATAAAATGTTTGCTGAATCAAGAAATGAGTGAAATGGGCCTGTGAACTCTCTTTGGAAAACACTCTTTCAGATATTGCATGTCAAATTGCACTTTCTTCTCTTTGGGAGGAAATGGCATGACTGCTGTACATAAGTGATAAAAATGATGGCCAAGATGTATTACAAAAATAAGTGGTATATAATTAACTAATTAAAAAAAAAAACAACCCAAGGCACTTCATTTGGAAACTGTTCAAAATGCACATGCTAAATAGACCGTCAAACGAAAAGTAACAGGTTTTCCACAAAGGCTGTTGGATAGATGTAAGCATGTGACCTGCCGTGGATCTCAAGTTCTGGGCTGTTTGGGTGGTTAGGTACATAATAAAAGATGCCCTAAAGTTATGAAATTTAAGGCATGGCTAAAGTAACTCTTGCTCTATGCCCACAAAGTTTGCATAACTAAAATTCTGGCATGAAACTGAGGTAGAGTTCTCAAGAAAGTCTCGCGGGAATGCTGAAAGTCTGTTCGCAGACCTTCATACAAATCCTGCTTCCTGGTTGTCTGTGCTTCCCTTCCTTGGAGTCAGCTGTCACCTTCACTTTTTGTGTTCTGTGCATACCATTTTTTAAAAAAGAATTTGAAAAGTTTAATGAAAAGTAAAAAATATATAAAAATAGAAAGAAGTCCACTTTGTTTAATGTACAAAAAATGATGAGAGGAACTAAAAGTGAATTAAACATTATCACATTTGTTTACACCACTAGTTCTTCATATTAACTTTACTATTCAAACAATAGAAAGTAGGGGGCAATTTAGGGATTGAGAAGGAGATAAAATCCAAAAAACTTTTTACTATGTTTATCCTTCTACACTGGGTAGCTGTGTTCACAGAGATGGCTTCTTTCACTTCTCCACTGCACAGATATTCAGTTGTATATAAAATTGAACCTGCTCAAAAGCAGGCCATTATCCTGGTACATTGTCATACAACTCAAACAATGGTGCAGCTACCAGCTTGCAATTTTGGGGGACTGAAAACAAGACTTTTTTTTTTTTTTTGAAGTTGAACCTGAAACAACTTCTTATGCTCCATTAGGCTTTGTAATATGTGCAGGAATATATGGATACTGCATTTTACAGTCCTCCTCATTCCAGTTTTATCGAATTCCTCCTCATGCGACGAAATCTGGCTCAACAGAGCGGCCCCTCTCATAGAGGGACTCTTTTGTACCAATAGTATAATTGGTAAGAGGGTACACCTTGATGGTGCGCTCCAGGGTGAGGGACTTGGTCTGCTGGACGTACTTGTTGCCGAACTGGTTGACCCTCTGGGGCTAGCGGGTCGGCGAACCATTGGGCGGCCCCACGGACACTGGCGGAGAGTGGAGAAGGGGAGGCGGGCGAGATTTTCCCCGTGTGGGCAGCGATTATCTGCGTCCTGCTCAGCAGTCTCCGTCTGCCATTGACATCCTGTGCATGCATTTTTAATCTCTGTCTCCTTCTAGCTCCCAGCTTTGCCTGGCCTCTTCCATAATCTCTTTTGCAAAAGGATGTCTCCAGAGGAGTTAACTGTAGGGAAGCCTCTTACAGATCAAGCAGCAAATACCTTGAGCATTTTACACATCTACCTATCTCTAACAAGCTGCCACACACATAAGTGGTTTTCTCAACTTAATGGATGATATGTTGCCCTTTCCCTGAAAACAATCTTAGAATTTGCTACAGGAAAATTCAGAGGCTACTTTTAGGAGCTTTGTAATGGAATGCTACCATTTGACAACACTTTATCTTGGTTTCCTTGAGAGAAAGCAATTACGCACTTAGTTTAGACATGCAAGCAAAGCTGGCTTTCTGGTGTCGAGTTGGCAGAAATCATGGACCTTGGTATTTGCGAAAGGGAAAAGGCATCAGGATGAGTTTTTCTAACTTATGTCATCTCTTGAAAACAAATAGTCGACAAATTAATGATTTTTTTTCAGAATACAAACACTGAATTGCACGAATACTTGCTTAAATTAACACTCACCTTGCCCTTCACTCAAGTCTCTGGCAGTTAACAAAAAGGTTTTAAGATGGAAACTGGACTATTTGGCCTTCATTAATCATTCATACTGTTCAAACACATCATCCAGTAACTGAAGAGGGGTTAATGGTAGCTAAGCTTGAGTCTGTTGTCAAAAGTAGGTTTAACTTTCTATGAACTCACTGGACACAAAGAATGCTGCCTGCTTACTATTCCAAATGTCACCAGCTAGGAGCAAACGGATGACTATTAATGGTAATTAAATACCTCTGAAGCCATTTGTACCAATAACAAAGAGTTACTGTCAGAACTTGAATGAGGTCCATCTGCCCATTTTGAAAGAATGTTAACATTATATAAGTGATAAAGCAGACAGCAACAACTAAATAAATAGATAAACAAGTAAATTTGGTGATAACATTTCTCTCGATGAACCCTTGATTTCTTTGGTTTTTCCTTTAGAAACAAGAGATTAATGAATATATTGTATAGGCATTAGTTGTTTCGATCCCACTTTGGCCCATGAAGTATTTAGGAGACTTTTAGTAAAAGTTGTCCATCTATTTTCCCAAAGATGTACAAAAATTGTTTGAAATTCCATTTGGCTTTTTAAAAAATTTCTGCCTTGCAAACTGCCTGGATTCAATTTCTACTGTTAACATTTTAATTTCAATCATTCTCATCTCCTTAAGTGAAGAGGAAAAAAAAAAGAGTGCAGATTTTTTAGCTTTCTGTCCTCAGAGCACAGAACCCCCCAACTGCTATTTCTTGCAGAGATGGATTGGCAACCCAGGGTTTTTCTTTGGTGGGCTCATCTATTCAGCAGCCCTTGAGGCCCCTGCAAGGGGGTGTCTGACTTCTGTTGTACGTCCACTGTAGTTTCTTCTGCATCTTCATCTTTTTCTACTGTGACGAGACAAAATATGAAAAGATATTGCATGAAAGAACCAAAGGGTAAAGCATATCTAAATGCTTTTGAAATGTACCTAAGAACCTAGGGCAGCAAGAATGAAAGTGCACAGAGGGTTCTGAGAGGGAGCTACTGCATTCATCAAACCTTTGGAAGGCAGTTTCTTGTAAAGATATGGACTTCATTAAATCCATCAAAGGGTCTTTAATAGCTCTCTTTCACCAGGAGATAGAACTACTTGTATATCTGATGGCTCAGTTCTAGTGAGAAGAGAAAGTGGCAGGTGGAGACGAGGAAAAGCAAAAGCATTAGAAGCAATTGTATGGTGGGTGATGATAGTGAGAACTGAGACATGTGTCTATGCCCTTACATAATGTTTAAGGGCCACTGGAAGAAGGAAAGGCAAAACAAAATTTTGGAGACACAGAGATCAAAGTAAAGAATGAAAAATGGGTGCATAAAATCTAAACTGGCAGCCTGTATCAAATAGATGTTTTGTTTTTATATATATTCCAAGTAACAGAAATCATAAACTGTTCAAAACTATGGGAGAATTTATTAACTTACATAACTGGGACACTCAGAGGTAAAAGGTTTCAGGAATGGTTTGATGTAGCTTGATAATACCCCCTAAGTACCCCATTTGTCTCTGCTCTGCCTTTTCATGGTATCAATTTGATCCTAAGCCTGATTTTCCACATTGTTGCAAGATGGCTGCCAGCAGCTCCTGGGTCTCCATTCTTTCTCAAATAGGTCCAGAGAAAGAGCAAATATGTCTCTTCCCTCAATCAAACAGTAGTCCTGGATTTCACTCTGCTAAACCCAGCTTAGGTCATGTTGACAAAGGATATGGGTTCAAACTGATTAGCAATAAAGTGATCACCTCTGAAATTGGGGATAAGGGATCAATGGCTCCCAAATTGCAAAATAGTGGTGGTGGGAGAAAAACAATGGAATAGATATCGGCAAGCAGCCTTCAAAGTAGGCCATGATGCAAGCCTATCCGTTCTGCATGATTCCTGAAAAGGAGACATCCCATCAAGTAAGCATTTTCCCTGCTTCCTTAATAGAGTTCCTTAACTTTTTAGAGGAATTTACAGTATTTTTCAAAGTGTAGAACACAGACCAAAATCATAACAGTGGCTCGAATGCAGATTCCTGGGCCTCTCCCAAGACCTCCTGAATTAAAATCTCTGTGAGTGGCTGGGATTTTGTGTTTCTAGCAAGCTTCCAGGGTACTTTTTATGCCAATTAAAGTTTGGGAATCACTGCTTTAACAGAAATTTGCTCAGAGGTAAAGGTCAGGATACCACCTTCTTGCTTTAGAAACATTTGATAAGTTTCTTGCAGTATGTTGGCAAACTGTCTTGAACAAGGTAGTTACCAATAGTCCTCACCTCAGTATCATCTTACAATAATATGGGCCTTAGTTTATCTTAGTAAACTATAAAAGTCTTTTATTAAAACTATAAAAATTAATTATATAATATCTTTTCATGGTAGGGTTATGGATTGCATGACTCCCCCTTAAGGGATGCTTGTAGAATTATCCACATACACTTAGACTTCATTTTACCTTCCTTTTGGATCCAGTGATGGGTATTGCCACAATTACAAACATTTGCTGAGAGAGATGGTTCTCCATTACATTTGGAGAAAGAACAAGGAACTTGATATCACTTGCCTTCTTTATGTCAAGTGGTGATGGTGGGTCTCAAAGCATGAAGAACCTAGGTAAATTTTCCAGCGAGTCAATGAATCAGGGATCAGACAATTCTATAAGAATTGTGTACAGGTTTTCAACTTGTTCATTTAAAAATATTTACAGTCTAGCACTATGCTGTCCAATATAGTAGTTACTAGCCACATTGTGCAATTGATACTTAAATGTAAATTAAACAAAATTAAATTTTAGTGCCTCAGTGTCATTAATCACAGTTCAAGTGATTAATAGTCACGTGTGGCTAGCGGTTGTTGTATTGGACAGTGCAAATGTAGAATATTTCCATTATTGCAGAAAATTCCATTGGACAGAGCTAGTAGTGGAATCTAACAGACCTAAGTTCAAACCACGGTACCACTGTTTAATAGTCATATGACCTTGGAAAAGTTACATAATTTCTCTGAACCTCAAATCTCTGATTTGTAAAATAGGGATATAATAGCTACATCACAGAGTTACAGTGAGCATTCCATGAGCTAATGAGTGACAGGTAATAATGGTGATAATATGTGAGTATCTTGAACATGGTAAACACAATAGTTCTTGGCCATTTTCATCATCTTCAGTATTGAACATTCTGTTGTCCATGGAAACATGTTTTACTTCCCTAATTTGCATTCAGCAAATCCTGGCAGAGCAGGACACTGCATAAGACGGGTCTTTGTTCATTCAGACTATCACAGACAGACTTCCAGGAAGGTGCTTTTTAAGCACCTGAGGGGTGAGCAGCACAGGTGTCACAAATCACTCTTTCACTCTCTTAGACTGTATCTAAGGCTAAGGAAATTTCGAGGACCACCCAACTCTTTCTACTAGTGTTGGATGATAAACCAAGGGACATAAAGATATTGTAGTTTAAAATATATATATATTATGGTAAGTGGGCACAGCTAAATGGATGAATTTGTTGACATTATTTTAGGCAAAGTTACCTGCTACTGCAGGGGAGCAAATAGTTTTATTCTTTGGCACCATCTCCAGACAATTGGTAGTAGCTTCCTGGAGAGCTTTTGAGAAATATTGTGCAGCCTATCAGAACACAATAAGAAAGAACAGTGTGATCAATTAGTGATACCTGCCTTGGGCATGGGCATTAGGGAAATTAACACACATTTTATATATTTATCCACCTTCTTTAAGGACAGGGTGTTTACAGAAACAAGCAGGTCTCCTGTCTTTGACTACTATTGCAATTTCAGCTGCCTTTAGATTAAAGCTTATCTGTCAGACATCTAAAATCAGGCAGGGTCTATTTTATTTAGACTTTAAATCTTGGAGCCATTGGCTTCACCATCTGTAAGTGAGCCTAAGGTATAAAAAGTCCTGCACTACTTGAAGGCAGGGAGCAGGGACTGTGTCTTACATTTCACAGTCCATTAGTTAGATCATCTGATGACTTTTGAGATATGAAATTTATACTATTACTTAGCTGCCAAAGGAGCGAGAGGTGGAGAAAAAATGAAGACCTAAAAATCTCCCTAAAGTGTAACTTCACCCTGTCACACCCTACTCGAGAACTCATGGTGGTTCCCTGCTGCTAATAAGTACCTCTTTTTAACTTTCAAGATGTTCTATAATCCAGCCCCACATCTTAAGTTTCTAACCTTACTTTTTACAGCATACCAACAATTGTCTCTTCCAGTCTATCTGAAAGCCTCACAGCGCTTAGCTTATTTTTTTCTAATAGTTTCCCATTTGTTGGTTTGATCTTCCCAGCCAGGTTATTTGCATTTTAAAGGTAGGGCACGTCTTATATGTCTTCAAACCTTTCAATACATTGATTGGATTGCTGAGTAGGCACTAGATGGTAAATTCCTTGAAGAGTCAGGCCTTCTTAACAATTACTGGACTCAATAAATATTGTTTATCTTGTCTCTTGATTGCAGTATTTCAATAATGTCTGATTGATTTCCTGATTGAAAAGCAAAACCAAAATCTTTTATTACTATTATTTTCTGGTAGAAACTCATTGCAGTAGGAATTCTGTCTGATTTGTGTAAAGTAAGTAACATAATGTTGTTTCAAATGTGATTGATTGGCATTGAAATAAAAATATATTGTTCTCTGAGTAACTTCCCTGTGGCAGCTTCCTAAGAAAGACTGAACTTTCTAACTCTAATTTCTGAATATTTTATGGTGTGTTATATATACCTGATGAGAACAGGCATCACTGGATGTATATCTTTAGGTATATTTTGTAACTAAAAATTGTGGTTAAGACTCAAACTTAAAATTCCAAACCTCAATATATTCAAATATTTGATTCATAAACATTTTTACCCAAATATTGAAAAATTGCATTCCTTCAATATGTTGTAAAGAAGTAAAATAATAATAATAAAACTGGATTTTTTCATAATTTGGGGGGCTCTGAATAAAATTATATTAGTCATTTCCAATGCAAACATTTATTTGTTTTTGTTAGAACTAAAACAATGACTGAATTAAAGGGGAAAAACTGAGAAAGCATTGATATGGGGGAAATTAAAGTCGATCCCAGTTTCATTAGTAAAACAAGTTTACATAGGAGGTGTTAAATATAAAAAAAAGAAAAGAAAGAACTCCGTTTAGCAACAATTATTAGGCAAGTGTAGAAACATAATTTTATAATATCATTGATGATTATGGAGGAATTTTACTGTTAGTACTACATTTAAATCACAAAAGTAGTAAAATAATTTGAATTTTGGAGATGTGAAAGTATGTAACATATTTTCTCTCTCTTTCTCTCTCCCTTTCACTCCTAAATTCACATGATCATATCAGGTTAGATGTACTTTCTTACTCAAAACAACAACTTTACAACAAAATTCCAATAGTGAATTAAATCTTGGTATAAAAGTGTATAGATTCCTTTTTTTGTATGAACTCAAGTTCCTTCCCCCAGTAGGCTAATACCTGACTACTGGAATGGCGCTATGTATTGCTATTCCTACTTGGGAGGATTATTGTGGCTTTGGTCTTCTTAAAGTGCTTGATGCCAGCTGTGGCAGTTTGAAGCTTTATGTACCCCCAGAAAAACATGTTCTTAAAGTTAACCCATTCCTGTTTGTGTAAACTTATTTTAAGTAGGACCTTTTGATAAAGCTGCTTCAATAAAAGTGTGACCCATCTCATTCAAGATGGGTCTTAATCCTATTACTGGAGTCCTTTATAAACAAAACTAATAGAGAGAGCGAGAGCGAGAGAGAGAGAGAGAGAGAGAGAGAGAGAGCGAGCGAGCGCACCACAGAAGCAAGAAGCTGAAATCAAGGAAACCGGAAGAGAAGGGACAGACCAGCAGATGCTGCCATGTGACCTGCCATGTGCCAGAGGAGCACAGGATCATCGGCAACCGTTTCTTGGGAAGAAAGCATTGCCTTAATTATGCCTTGGTTTGGACATTTTATCAGTCTCAAAACTGTAATTAAATAAATTCCCATTGTTTAAACTGAACCATTTCATGGTATTTTCTTTGATCATCCAGGCCTGCTACCTCCATGCCTTTGAACATGAAATGCCTTATGCTGGTAACAGTCCTTCCTACCAGCCTCACCCAGTAACTTCTAATTAGCCCTTAGGCCTTGGTTAGCCCCTGTCCACCCCATCACACACACACCAGTGGCTGGGTTAGAGACCCCTCCTCAGTGTTCTCACTGCACCCTGGGCTTGCCTCTGCAGTGGCCGGTGAAGCCTGTATGGTGATCATCGGCATCCACAACGCGCCTTGAGGACAGGGAATATGGTTTCAGTTTACCCTAGCCCAGTGCCTGGCACCGAGTAGAAACTCTGTACTATTTGTTTAATGAATAAATAAGTCTGTAAAATTTTATTCAAGATTCTTCAGAATTACTGAATAAACAAATGAAGTTTTATAATTAGATGATGAATGCTTCAAGGGCAAGACTATATCTGATTTGCTTATAAAACCTCAGAGCCCAGGACAATCTTTTGTACATGGAGGTGTGCTTGCTAAATGAATTGCATTGTTACTTTGGAAGTATAATCAATAACTATAAGAAGATCCTAACTGGTAAAATTAGAGGCAGAAAGAAGTTGGTTTTCTCAACAGAGGATACTGGGATACTGGTTTGCAATTGTTTTTTAAATTGTTGGTTGGTGCTTCGAAAGCAGGCTTTCCAAACCTTGTCTGATGGTGAGAATCATCTAAGGAGCATTTGCTAAAATATGGCTTTCCAGGTTGCACCCCAGACCTATCTAATTAGAAACCCTGGGGGAATTTTACCTTTTTCTCAGGTGATTCCTATGACTAGGGAAGTTTGAGATACTGCACATAGGACTTTAAGCAGTTTACCCAAGCACATTGATAACCACATTTAATATTCCAAGTTATGAATTTATTTTTTCCCTCAGACTATACAAAATTCATTCTAACTTAGTCAATCTGAATGAGTCCAAATCCCGAAAAATTCCAAATTAGTGGGGCTCCATAATAATGAAGATTCTTTTGAAGCCAAATTTTCTGATTTGAGCAGACGGGGGCTGTTCAAATTACATTTAAACACAAGCTCAAAAAGAGATGGTGAGACTTAAGAAGGACCTAATTCTACTCTTGTCCCAACATCTTATAAATTATCACTAAGCTAAGGGTACTTACCAGTGACAAAGAATATCACCAATATTTTCATTTAAATCATTCTATTTGAGTCAGCTGGGACCAGAGAAGTGTCTCATTTTTTTGCAGTTGGTTAAGGAATTATTTTTTAGAGAGCCATTTTGCACACCACTTGGCTGCTGTGTGACTTTGTAAAACATCGCAGAGATATATTTATCTGGCAAAAACAATGTTGCATTAACAAGTTGAAAAAAAAAAAAAGGCGCCAAAACCCCAAAACCAAGCTAGCACTTGAGAGTGTCAACCTCCCACTCCCAAGATAACTGTTTAGAAATCACTTCGAGTACACAGGGGACCCAGAGGAAGGTGGGAATTGCCTCTTCGCTGAAGATTCGGTCATTCCTACAGACTGTACTCACCAGGTAACTCTAATCTTCTCCCTTGTACACCAAACATGCATCCATGTGTCTAACAGCTCCCCACCAACACCATAGAGCAGATTACGAGGAACAAAGGACATTAGGCTTCCGGTGCCGGGGAGTGAGGTAACCTGCAGAAACACACAAGAGACACAGAACAAACAAGGAAGGATGAATTGACTAATGAACAGGACAGGAAACCAAACCAGAAAAACAAACAGGCAGAGAAAGCAACTGGTGATCAAACAAAGGAGCAAAGTGACTCTGCCGAACCCAGGAGTCTGGGGCCCACCTGGGGCCCACCTGCTGAGCAGGTGTAGGGAAGCCTTTTGTGGGTCCCAGCTCCCTCTCCTCCCTCTCTTCCACACCCTGAAACAGGTAGGGTGTTGGAGAAACCAAGAGAGCTGTGTCTATGACTCTGTGCTTTTTCCCAGATGGAAGACCCATAAATACTTTATTACCAAGAGCCTATAGGCAGGGCAGTGGTTACAGAAAACAAGTAGCAGGAAGGATGGACTTAAACTTATTGAAGCTATCATTCTCCCTGGATTAAAAGAAAGCTTCTGCTTTCTCTGCAATTAGTTCAGCTATAGCCATACAGAGGTGAAGATTACATTGAGTGATTATAAATAAATAAATATTTGTAATATTTGTAATTTGTTTGCCAAAAAATCCTTTCCTCTGCAGCTCCAAGGTAAATGAACACATGTGTATTAAATAAAATTAATTAATATTTATTGAGCACTTATTCCAAGCAAGATAGTGTGTTTTGGCACTCAATGGAGCCAATGTTATATAATGTACCTATTAAATTTATTTTATTAAAGATACTCAATCTGACAGTGGTGTTACATGCATGAAAGTGCAAGAAAAGACTGGTTTTATTATTGACACTCATTTCCAAAGTGTTTATTTGAAGACTTTTAAGGGTGGGGTGGAGATGTGGGTGGAAACTTGTTGGGGAATGTTCAAAAAGATTTATTGTTTTTAAAAGGGGACATAATGAATTTGACATTTTCTGACTTGTCTCCAGCTTTTTCTTAGTAGAAATACCCTGGATTCTATTTTCCTAGTGAAATTATATTTGTCCTGCTTGAAAACATTGTTGCAAATTTCCTAAAGGAAAATACTTTAGAGGTAAGTTAGAATCATTTCCACATTAGCAGCCAATGAAAAGAGGGAAACACTGCCTGTTATGAGACCTAGTACTCACATAAAAGGGAAAACAAACAAAATTCTCAAACAAAGAATAACAATTTGGATATTGAGGCCAGAGAGCAATGTCTCCCATTGCTGCTCTTAGAAAGGGCTCTAGTAATGAACTGTCTGCACAACATCCTTATGATAAATATTTGCCTCATCTTACTTATTTTTAAGCTAAACTATCTTGTCTAATTGTGTGCATTTTTGGAAGCACCTCAAATCTGTTTTGGCACAAAGTAGAGGTGTTAGATAAGGAAAGAGATACAAAATATACCTGTCTGATTTAGAAATTGGAAAGCCATTCTTCTGGAGTCCCATGTTTACTAGTTTACTAAGTATCTGCTTGGTCTCACTGTATAACTTTTCTTAAAAAAACTCAGAATACTTCCCTTCACTCCACAAATAAAAGTCCTTTTGGACTTCTATACCAGAGAAATACAAAGATGTCGCTTTCTTAGCCCTGAGAGTTCTGAGTTCACCCCTGTGGATTTTTAAGAAAGATGCTAAGTCCATGTCTATCCATTCATATCGACCTTTAAACAGACACACCATAGAAAATAGCTTGTGGCTTATCATATTAAAATATACTTATTTTCCTCCCTCTTGGACTATCTGCTGTTTGCCCAAATCTGCCTTGTATTTTCCTACCTCTGCATCTTTGCCAAAGTTAGTGTCCCAATCTGGAATAATTTTCCCTTCACACCTCTGTGTCTGCTTACAGGAATTATACTCATTTTTTTGGGTCAGTACCAATCCCACCTCTCCAGGAAGTCATGTCCAATTACCCAGATGTGATTGCTCCTGTCCAAATCCGCAGATTTCTTCTATTACATAGAACTAAGACACTGTATCAGTCAGGGATCTCCAGAGAAATAGAATCAACAGGATATATGTATGTGTGTCTATGATTTATTATATATGTGTGTGTCTATATATGTATATTTATATATGATTTATTAAAGGAATTGGCTTACATGATTGTGGGACTGGCAAGTCCAAATTCTGTAGGACAAGCCTCAGGCTAGAAATTCTGGTAAAGGTGATTCTGATGTCTTGAGGCTGAATTCTTTTGGGAAAACTGGTAGGTTGCAAATTCCAGTAAGAGTTGATATTGGAGTTCTGAGGCAGAAATTCTGATTCTGGAACCCTCAGTTCTTGCTGTTCAGACCTGTAACTGATTGGATGAAGCCCTCCCACATTATCTTCTTAAGGTCAATTGATTACAGATGATAATCCCATCTACAAAATTCCTCTACAGTAACAATTAGGCCAGTAGTTGGTCAAAAAAATGGACCTAGTAACCCAGCCAAGTTAACATACAAAATTATACATCATAGACACATTCTGGGTTGCCTTGTAGTTACCTATGTATAAACATTATTTTCTCAATTAGATCAAAGGCTACTTTTTGCAACTTCACGTGAATCTATAATTATTTCAAAATAAAAAGTTAACTTTAAAAAAATTCCCTGAGAATATTCATCCTTATACCTCCCTCCATCCCTCTTTCTCACCCCTCCACTCTCCTCCCACAAGCCAAAATGTCTACAACAGTGACTAGCCTTAAGAACTAGGCCCTTAAAGATTTGTGGAGTGAATGTCCATGAATGAACATGGAAGCATGGATAGAGAGTAGGATTTAGGCTTAGAAAATCTGGGTTTCGATCTTAGCTTTCCTTCCTACTTGGGAAACCTGGGACAAATCATTTATTCTTTCTAAACCTCAAATTTTCATCTCTCAACTGGGACTAATAATAATTTGCTTCACTGAGTTATAGTGAGAATTCAATGAGATAATGAATATGCTAGTATTTTGCTAACTGTATGCACTATGCCAATGTTAGTTATTATTATCATCAGTGCTAAAACACTTTTACATACACATACATCAGAGTTTCGGGTGCTGGTAGGTTGTAGGTGGTACAATTCTAAAGCAGTCTTAGCTTGGCTCACTGTTCCCTTTGTCACATGCTATATCATTCTAGAAGCACTCCTTTTTCTCCCTCCCAATAGCATGCCGAATGGGCTATTCTATCCTCCCCATTTTAAGATTTAGAAAGAAATAATTGTAAGAACAGAAAACTGGACCACTTTAATAATGTTGTGCTCCAGGGAGTTTATAGCATGACTACATGTTAATAATTAAAACATTTCCAATTCAATTTATGTTCTGAACATCGTTATTCTTGTCTGAAATATTTGTATTAAGGAAGTGCCTTGTCTCTAAACACCAACTGATGAGCAGTTCAACTTTAACAAGGGCCCTAGAACATGGACCTCAGCTGTGTATCTCTACAAATTCAGACATGTCTAGAAGGTTGGCAGGACTGGCTAGTGGTGATCTCTTAGTAGGAGAGAGTGAGGAACCTCACAGAAAGAATCTTCACAAGCCAGAGGAATGAGATCCACAGGCTAGGTCTAGCAAAAATGGTACATCATTCTGTGTATTATTTGGACATTTCTCTGGCTTAGTCTTGATATTGGGACTTTAATAGGGGAAATATATTAAAATAGCTGAATTACTATGCTAAGAAATACAAATCAGAGCTGCTTTGTGAGCCCATTAATGAAGTGTAATAGAGAGAAGAGGAGGCTTATTATCTTTTCCTCTACAGCTCAGAGACTACTAGCAGCCAAATTAAAACAAGGATGAGAGATTTAGCTAAACATTGGAAAGAGCCGACTTCCCTGTGTAACCTGGGACCCACGTGACCAATGATAGAGGACCACAATGGCAGAGGAGTTGGCCCAGTGCCCTGGGCATGCCCTGTCACTGCTCAGACCAGGAGGGGCAGACCCCTTGTGGCAGCTGAGGGATCTGTGATCAGGAACATACACGAGATATCCCCTAAAATCACCCTGAATTTGAGAAAGAGTGGAGTTCTCACTGTTTTGTGGGTCGGGTTTGAACCAGACAAACACTATTTTGTTTCCAGCAATTTAACTATGTCAAAATCCTTCCCTGGACTAGGGCTTGGGGAAACATGGATTATGCCTACATATTCAACCCATGGGTTGACTCTAGTCCATGATCTGAACCCCCACCGCCCCGCCATGCCACACTCACCTCTGCTGCCAGGATCACCATGAATGTGTGCTGGCTTCCAAACCACCTCACTTTTCTCCTTCCTTCTTAGCTCCAGTCTCAACTACCAGTAGCCCACTTTCACTGCTAATGCCAGGAAGAGGTAGGAAGGGCCCCAAAAGAAGGTATCCTGCTGTCTTGACTTGAAACAAGAATCTCCTTTCCATGGAAACCCAGTTGCTTATAGTGTGTGACTTCCAAAGAAATTCTGAGACTCCTAGGCCAGCTGCAGTATAGCTACGTGGTTTTTGTGTGATATATTAAGAAATTTATTATAAAGAATTGGCTCACATGACCATGGGGGCTGGCAAATCCAAACTCTGCAGGGCAGGCTGCGAGCTAGAAACTCCAATGAGGCAAGGTTGAAGTCCTGAGTCAGAATGTTCCAGGGGAAGCTGGGGAATTCCTGCTGAAGTTGAGGCAGAAATTATTCTTCTGACCTCTGAAAACTTCAGTTCTGGCTTTTAAGACCTACAACTGATTGGATGAGGAGACTCCCCACATCACTAAGGGCAATTTCCTTTGATGATTGTAAATGCAATCAACTGATTGTTGATGCAATCAACTGATTATAGATGCAAATTCCATCTACAAAATATCCTTAAAGCAGAGTTAGCTTTCAGGATTTTCATTTTTGCTTATCTATTTCTTACTAGCTATTAACTACCATTGAAAGATGTTGCTTTGTTAAAGATTCAGGAGAGGGAATGAAGGTGGCTGGAGTGATTAAGCACCTCCCTCCCATATCAGAGGTTCTGGGTTCAGTTGCTGGTGCCTCCAAAAGACACAGCACACAGCAAAGTGCAAACAATGAGGGGGTGGGAGAAATAAATAAATAAACAAAATATGTCTTTAAAAAAAAAAAGATTTAGGAGAGGTGTATTTACTATATGAAGTTTTGTAGTCACCTTAACAAGATGTATATTAAACTCATTTCCTCCCTTGTTTTGTTTGATAGAATTCTAAATGCATGAAAATCACTTTAAGAAGTGAAGCTTGAGTTGAAATTTAATTTCTTACTCAGTAGACACCAGATACACTGCTACCATTTTGGAAGTGCTGTTATAAGCCAATTGACTGTTTCTGATGTTATCAGTGGGCTGCTTTTGGAGTATTCAAGGTGATATATAAATGCAATGATGTTGTATATATTTTTTCACAGCAACAAGCAGGTCAGAGCTTGACCAAACAACTGGATACCATAACCTAGCCAAGTGGACACATGAAATTCACTATCACACATTTATTATATCATTCTCATGGGACTCTTCAATTTGTATTCCAACCAAACACTTTCTTCTGCCAGATTGAGAGCTCTATATGGCGAACCTGATTCACTTATTTTATATTCCATATAAGGGGTTCCATTCGCGTTGGTTGAACTAAGTAATATAATTAAGGGATTGTCTATTTTAGCCAGTGCAGCTTGAGATAGGGAAAACTTTTTCTCAGCCTCAGGGATTCAATAGTCTGCTTCCTTCTAATTCAAATGACATTCTTCTATTAAACACATTGTCCACACCACTAAATTTGATCATACATTTTCCATCATTAGTCAATATAATAAGATACGAAGATAATTAACATGCATTTCCTTAATTTGGTGAAGCAGTATACTTGGTGGCATTTTTTTCCTTCCATCTTCACTGATCTCAATAGTTAGATATGATTTCTTTTGTACTAAAAATAACAGAGATAGTATTTGGAAGAAATCAGAATGGGCGAGCTGATAAATTATTTATAGCAATTTCTAGCAGCCTGCCAATCTGTTTTGTAAGGTAGTTGAATCTTAATTTTTAATGAAGGAACCTATGAAAATCTGCTGGGTGAAAACTGTGACCTATGAATGATACCACAAAACAGTCCCATCGCATAGCCGGCTGCATTCTTTCCCATCACCACACTACGACATCACCTCCAGCTGACCTTACCTTGTCCAAGCTGAGGGGATTTGGTTGGTACAAAGCCTGACTAAGACAGGAAAGGAGGAGTGAGAGAGAAGCCCAGCTCTGAAAGGGGATAAAACAAACCACCTTCGTTGACTATTGTGTGCCATTTCAAAAGTCTGTTTTGACTAATGCTATTCAACTTTACATCCTTAATCTGTTGTGTCTGTTTTTAATTAAAAAAATAATAATAAAAAAAATGGGGGTGGGAATTAAGGACAATGAGAGAGTATTAGTGAATACAAATAGGTGAGAGATGAAAACAATTCCGATGGAGGGAATGCAACTGCAGCTACTGTACTATAATATGAATGTGAATTTGGTCAATCTCATTTTTTACCATTTGTGCTTCAGCAAAAATGCATTTCATTTGAGATGGTCTTGCTCACTGACTAAACTCCCCCAAATTGTTAAGGTACCTTTTACTGTTCAACAGGCCTTCTCCATTGTATTTTTTCATCAGGGCTTCTTCCTCATTCTATTGTCAGTAGTAGACAAAAGAAATATTTAGGTTTTTTTTTAATTGGCTGTGTTATGCCTCCTGAAAAACTTGGTTTCATCAAACCCTTTTTGGAAAAGAGTTTGATAGTATAAAATGAAAAATATTCTTAATGGTTAGAAAATTTTCTCCTGTTATAGAAGATATTATGGAGTACTTGCACAGTTAATGTCTTTTTCATGAACAAGATTATAAAAGACTTGCAGCCAGATATTTACAGCTTATGTTTTGAGTTGTTAAATATTAAATATTACAACTTAGGAAATAATTTGCTCTGAACTCTCCACAGAGCAGTTTAGGAAACTGAGGCTCAGAGATGTTAAATGAGCTTGTCCAAGGTCACACAGCCACTAATGAGAAAGTTTGGACAGTAGTTCATATCCTTTGAATCCTGGCTTTATCCTTTCTACTACACCCTCTGTTCCAAATCCCAGAGTCCCCACCTGAGACCTGCACACAAGGTCTGAGCCCTGAACAAATGTCGACCTTACGCCATGCTCTTCTTCCTCGTCCCTATCATTTTAGTTACTAGAGAGTGCTTTTCTTCAACAAAAGTTAGGAAGGCATTATAGGGAAAAGAGTTGTACTGTATTTGACCCTGGGGTCGCAATTTAAAACAGCAGAATGTGGGGAAATGGGGATAACACATTTGAATAAAAAAGAGCCAACCAGGTGGTGAAGAGAGCAGGAGGTTGATCTGCATTAAACCAGAGCAAGGGAGATTTCCTTTATGAATGGAAGGAAGTTGTGATTCACTTGTGCAAAATATCAAATGATTTTAACCAGACAAACCCGAGTTTAACTTAGCCCACAAGAACTCTATGAATCACAAGGGTGGTGGAAGGTGAAACTCCATTTGAGACTCATAATTAGAAAAATGTGAACAGAAATTGCTCATGTAAAATAAACTTTCCCTTGTGTTGCAACATGTTGGAAAGACAGGTAGAGATGGCTTGGAAATTTCTTAATGGACACAATTCCTGCAGTTTTTGCAAAGGGCTTCATGAATTGAAATCTAAATCTATTATCCTATCATTGCTCCACAACTTGCAATAGCTCACTGGAAAATGATCTAGTCTAAGGAATTGCCAGTTATGTTGATAATATTGTAAATTGGGCATTCATTAAATGCAAACTTATTTTAAGCTGTTACTGCAGTCCCACTGACTTTCTATTTTGCCATCTACTGAGTTAAACTTGGAAGAACATAGTAAAGAAATAAAAGGGCTTATTTTTGATGGATTAGAAGAGGATAGAAATAGAAAATTAAATTACTCTGGTGCATTAAAAATAACTTTATGAAAATGTTCAAACATTGTAAAATATGGGAGAATCATATAATAAACACTCATGTACTCATCACTTAGATTTAATCATTTTTAACATTTTGTCATGCTTACTTCATGTATTTTATTTCTGCTGACATATTTTAAAATAAATTAGACATTATGACATTTCAACTCTAAACAATATGCATTTAATATGCAGTTATAAAAAATAAGAATATTTTCTACATAACCGCAATACTAGTATCACAACTAATGCAACTAATGAATATTTCCTAATATTACCTAAAACCCAATCCATATTAAAATTTCCCCAATATATTATTTTACAGCTGATTTGTTTAAACCAGGATCCAGTTAAGACAACACATTACATTTGGCTATTTGACTCTTAAATATCTTGTAATCCAAATCAATACTATCCTCTTGTTTTCTCATTGCCACCTGCCCCCCTCCACACACACTTTTTTTGTATGATGCTAACTTACTGAAGAAACCAGGTCGTTTATGCTGCAAAATGTCATGTTGTTTCCTGTGGCATTTTAACTTTTTCTTCTAGACCCCGTATTTCTGTAAACTGGAAGTTGGGCCTGTAGGTCTGATTAGAGTCTGGTTAAACATTTTTTGGCAGGAATATTTCATAGAAGTCCTAACAATTCCACTGCTACATATATATCCAAGAAAAGTGAAAGCATATAACCAACAAGAAAAGGCTTGTTATATGAATGTTCATAACAGTTTTAATTTTACTCACTTCAAATTGGAAACCACCCAAATATCCTTCAACAGGAGAATGGAAAAACAAAATGTAGCATACTTACACAGTGGAATATGACTAAGCATTATAAAGGAATTAACTAGTGATACACACACCAATATAGATACATTTAAAAACATCCTAAGCTAAAGAAACCGTTTCCAAAAGTGTACATATTGTATGATTCCATTTTTTTGAAATTCAAGAAACTGTAAAAATTAATGTGTGATATTAGAAATCAGAGCAGTGGTTGACTCTGGGTACAAGGGGCACAGACTGACTGTAAATGGGCACTAAGGAACTTGCTGGGGTGATAGAAAAATTCTATATCTTGATTTGGGTATAGCAACATAGGTGTATAGATTTGGCAAACCTCATGAAGTACCCTGATTTTACAGTAGGTTAATAATACCCCAATAAGGGAAAAAATAGGTGACTCTGTGTACTTCATATTGCATCTCTCAGGAGGCACAAAATATTAGGTTATCCCACTATTAGTGACACTAAAACTAATCTGGAAAACATAATTTTAAATGTACATGTTATAACTTTAAGAAAAATTTGAGTTAGAGTATGATAAGAATTATAATACCTAAGACACTCTTTGGAGACAGTTTTTTTTTTCTTCTCAAAATTAAATTAAGCCCTCTTTAAAAAAAAAAAAGTTATTTTTTCTTTTGTGAGAAAGAAGGGCAGTGTGGTGGGAATGGATGGACTGGAAAGAAAATCCCATATAATGGTAAAGGAGTAAGGAGATGCTGATCCAAAAAGATGAGAAATTCAGAAAAGAATGAGAAAAAGGTCCCAGGAACCCTCTGACCCACAAAATTACAAAGCACCAAAGTGTACTCTGCCGAGAGAAGAGGGCTCAGGAGCCAGGCTGATGGAAATCTGCTGTGATAAGCAGTGTCTCCCCTGTCGGGCCCTGGCAGGAAGGTCCTGCAGAGCAGAGTCCCCCAGCATCCTCTTACTTGGTTCCCAAACACACCTGTCACGCCCTGGACTGCTGAGCAGGGGACAGAACCTAAAGAAGGGCTGTGAATACGGGATACAAAGCATCGCCCAGGTCTAGCACTTGGATAGTGCTCAACAATCCCCAGGATAAGGGTGTGTGTCTCTTCAGGTTATATGTGAGAATCTGAAAGCTCACTAAAGGGTTTTGTCCTTGTAATTTCCAGAGGGATTATAGCTTCCTTGACAGCGATTTAATCATACCGTGTAATGAAACAACAGCCACACACAAAGAAATATTGGCATCACCTAGAGGGCTGAGCCTTCTCAAATTGACTTATTCATAATGGTGGGTCTTACTTTGGGAAAACCTGAGGCACAAAATCCTAGACTTTAAAAACTCATATGTGAGTGAGGTCAGGGTGGAGCGGTGGGGGGAATGTTCACACTCACGTTTTAAAAGGACTTTTTCACTTTATAAAAGAGGTTGACCACTGTTTCTTTAAGTTTTCCTCCTTGATGGGGGCATAGGCCTGCCAATCCTTCCATTCCCTTCCAGAATCAAGAACACAGGCTCTGCTTCACCAGTGGCCCATTTTCATTTCAGGGGACTAGATGGGATTTATGTTTTCTGTGTGATGTGTGTACTATTTCATGAAGGCTTCTTTCTACAAGTATTACAGTGCCCTAAATCTTTAATCTTCCAAAAGCTCTCCTTGCAGAAAGACATGGGAGAATGATTATTAGAATGTTCATTGAATGAAAACATGCTCTATCCTAACATCAGACTATATTCACCAGAAATAAGATTTAAATATGATAATTCTCTGTAGCCTCTTATGATTTGAATCATTTGGTTTGTTTATTCATTTATATCCTAACTCTTTCCAAAATATATTTGAAAAAGCTTATAAAATACATGCAATGCTAAAGGATAAAATACATAGATGGTCCAATCAAGATGGAAAGACGATATAGATATGAAAATACAACCCGGCCAAAGGTTAGCATATGCCATTACATCCTGTAAAGCACCAGAGGCAGGTACATATTTAGCCCTGAGCTTATGTGTGGCTAAAATCAAAAGGAAAATACATGAAAATATTAAAATGTGTGAGGAATAAAAACAAAACTGTAGCTCAGGAGAAATCCCTCCAGTAGATCCTCATAAAAGAGGACCTTCTCTGAGGAGCTAGAGGATGAGCTTTCAAGCCATTAGTTATAAGGATCATCTGGGAATGCAAAGCTCCTAAATGATGCTTTCTAGTTAGGATTTCTAGTTTTCTGAATGTTGAAAAAAATTTAAACATATATAAACTTGGCAAGACAAGTTACTTGACTTACCGGTGCCTCAGTTTCCTCATCTAAAATAATGCCTGGCTTACAGAATTGTTATGCAAATTATGTGAAATGATGTATGAAAAGGCCAGTGCCTCACATAAAGTAGATGCCTAATAAATGTTACTTCATTCTCCCTCCCTCTTTCCTGGTCTTATTGATGTTATTATTTGATAGATAACTGGAGATACAATGTAACCATTAATGATTTTTTTAAAAAACTAATATAGGTATAGAGTAAAAAGATCAGTTGGTTGCCATGGGTTGGGGAGATGGGGTGGAGGAAAGGGAAGAATAGGTGGCACACAGGGCATTTTTAGGGCAGTGAAACTATTCTGTTTGATACCATATTGTTTGAGTCCATATTTGATCCATATTGTTGAATTTATGATATTTTCCATCTGTCAAAGCCCTTAGAGCTATACACACAGAGTCAAGCCTAGTGTAAGCTATGGACTTTAGTTACTGATCATATGTCCATATTGATTCATCAGTTTTAACAAATGCGCCACAAGAATGCGAGATATAATAATAGGGGCAACTGTATGCATGTGTGGATGTATATGGAAACTATCTGTACTTTCTGTGTAGTTTTTCTGTAAACCTAAAAATGCCTTTAAAATGAAGTTTATAAAATAAATAAAAGAAATAACATAGGGGCAGCTCATCTTGTTCTGTAAGAAGTCATTGGCTGATGTTCCCTCTTTGCTATTTCCCTGTAAAATTAGTTTCCTAAGGGATTTGCTTGTACATCCTAACCTTTACTTCAACATTTTTCTTCATAGGACAGTGGAAACCAGAAGGCATGCCCTACCAAAGAGAAGAGGTCAACAGTTTGGCTTCAGGAGAGTGGGCACCAGGGGACTAGCTTTATGCTGTACTCTTGGGATATGACAGTAATTTTTAGACCAGTAATTCAAAGTCACATAGAAACTTTAAAATACATGATTTTTCAATGGCCTGTTTTTGGTGAGCACCAGTGAAATACAGGATAAAAATAGTGCCTGGAATTTTCTTATGGTTGCTTAAATTCTGCAAAGTTCAAACACAAATTTTATATTTTTTAAAAGAATACATATTTTAAAACTGTAGAAATTGGGCTATATGCCATTTTGGGGTGCCAATCTTGCCTTTCCAAAAAACTCCATCTATGAATCCTCATCTACCATTTCACTAACCTTCTGACTTTTTCTTTTACTGGTCACAGATATCATTTTTCTACAAGGTGGCATTGGCCAGTTGCATTTTCTAACCATCAGGGCAAGCTGCCTGACCTGCAAACCCAATTATTCAGCCATCATCAGTATTACTTAATCCTCAGCATTACATTCCATGGAATTAGGGGATAATAATAGTATTCATAACAAGCTACAGTGGTTTGTGGTAACAAACACTGATTCCCCACTGGGTGTCTTAGAATGCTTTTGGAGGATCAAAGTAAATATTACAACTGCCTTGTAATAGTTCATAGAGGTTTTTTGGTGCTTTATTTATTTTTTTTCACCTTTTTAAAAAAAGCAAAGTACCTTTAAAAAGTTTTGAAGAATGTATTCTACTTTCAGTTTGCTATGCACTACTTTGGTTATATAAAACTTGCAACTCCTTGTCCAAATACTAGATCAAACTGTATTCACTATGAAAATAAATTTCTCAAGTAAAAATAGATTTACAAAAAGGTAATACAAATGGACGGTTATTCGACCCCAGGAGACTCAGGGAAGGGAAAATCACCTTTGCGAGGGTTAACTTTCTCAGAATCAGATATTGGTCCAAGCTACAGTTTCATGTCCCCACCCGGCTGCCAGAAGGGCAGAGAGAGAGGTAAGGGCGATGCTGGAGATAATTGGTGGTTTCTCATGCAGTTCTGTTTACCTGGGAGAATGGCTCAGATTCATGGGGTGGCTCATCTGTTTGTTTCCCAGGAGTGTCCTCCTCATCAGGTACAAATGACTTGTTGTTCCCCTTGTCCCGTCTGCCTCCTTGGTGACGGATAGACGAGAACTGTTCCCTGTGCTCTGGGACTCTAATGTGATCTGGGTCGTGCTGGTGGCAGGAGGGGAGGAGAAGGTGGGGGGACATCGAGGGGCACAAGGGGAAGTTAAAATGAGGGGAACTACAATCTTTCTTGGAAAAGAAAGTGTGTTTGTGTTCTAGGGCTAGTGCCCTTCTCTCACAGCTGTTATAATATTGATCTAGCCATGATTCAGGATTCAGTGTTAACATCACCCTTGTCAGTGGGAAAGCGAGCCAGGGAAATGGAGAACTCAGTATTGCTTCTGATGAAGCAAGTCAAAGAAACTAAATATTACAAGGAGGGTGGGGGAAGGAACCCCATTGCTTTGAGTCACACAGCAGATACAGGATCCTTGAAATGAATAGTAGTACCTCTGGCTTTTACAGCTCCACTCTAGCCAAGGAGCTTGAAGCTTGATTGTACATTAATCAAAATTGCCCTGGCAGAGGAGGTGATCTCAGGATACATATTAAGCAGGAGGAAATTGAGGCAAGAAGATTAGCAACTTACCCAAGCTCCCATGCTAATATCATTGTCAGAGCTGGGAACTCACAACACCTCATTTATCCAATGACCTGTGGTTTGGAAGGACGGCCACCTCACAGGTACTTGCAGGACACTCCGACAGCCAGTTGCTCTAAGCCCTCAAGCATTTCCACCATCAGCTTGTCCCCATACCTTGAATTTCTACCATTAATGAGACAAGTGTTTGAACAAGTTTGTATCTCTACAAGACGCCCTTTTAAAGAATCTGTTAATAGCCACCAGGTCTTTGAGTATCTACTTTGTGTTGCCCAAGCACTTTATATATACCATTTCTAATCTTTAAAATAGTTTTGCCAGGTAAAATATCCTAATTTTACAGATGAGGAAACTGAGGGCCATAGAGTTGAAGTATCTTGGCCAAGGAGGAAAATGAGACTTAGAGCATTTAAATAATTAGCTCCAGGTCACACAGATAAGACATTCTGAAGCCCAGGATTGAGAGCTGTTAGGTTTCAGAGGTTGCACTCTTTCTAAGGAACCATGTTCCCACTTTAAAGCCCTACCAGGGGAACTTTAAGCCACTTGTGTCTTTATGTGATAAGACTAATCATCTTGCACATTGTAGGGAGAGAGAATGAAAATGGGTGGTTGGTATTGGTTTTAAGGAGCTGGGGTGGAGGAGAAGGCCTGATACTAAAGGCAAATTTTTATTAATATTGAATGCAAACTTTGCCTCATTCATAATCTTGCCGGACCCCTACTATGTTTACTTATGGGCAAGTGCACTGCAGACCAATGTTGCAACTCAACTTCTTAGGTGCCTGCCCATTCAAGAGAGAACCACTGAGTGTCACCCCCCTCACCACAGTCTTTCTATGCAGATGGACATAACTGCAACAAACTTTATCATGCATCATGATGCTCCTTGACATTTTGTCATTGTCTTAGTTTGCCAGGGTCACTATGAAAAATACCACAGACTTGTTGGCTTAAGCAACAGGAAATTATTAGCTCACAATTTAGAGGCCAGAAGTCCAAAATCAAGATATGGGCAGGCCAGGCCTTCTTTGAAGAATTCTAGTGGTGGCTTGCTGGAAATCAGTTCTGACACATGGTACCGGTCTCTTTTTGTCTCCTCCTGTGGCTTTTATTTCTGTATCAAATTTCCTTTGCTTATAAGGGCTCCGGTCATAGTAGATTAAAGGCCTACTGTAACTCAATTTGGGCTCCTCTTAATAGGATCTTAAAAGATCAGGGATTAGGACTTGAAAATGTCTTGTGGGGTCATGATTCAATCCCCAAGAGCCATCATTCATTCTATTGCCATCTAGACTGAGAATTCTTCCAGGGCAAGGACTCTGCCCAACTCATGTCTGTGCTGCCAGCACAGTGTCCTACACATATGAGATATCAGATAAATGTCTATTGAATGTGTGGAAGAATAGTTAGAGGATTGTTGCAATGGTTTATAGGAGATTGAAAATTTGGTGTTAAGGCAAGGAGGAGTAATGGTACCTTTCCTCTAACTTGTATCCAGTTAGCAAACATCCATCAAGAGTCTACTATGTGAAAAGCATTGTGGAAAATTCAAAGGCTTGGAAAACTCTTATGGAGCTTACAATGTAGTTGGGGAGACAGAAAGGTAATGAACAAAATATAATTGAAGGCAGAATTAAATGAATTCTACAACACAGTTTCAACTGGCATGCTAGGGTTCCTGGCCAAGTCAAGACGAGAACTGTTTAATGGAGACAAAGGCATATGCAACCTTGACTTTGTAGGATAAGTGGGCAGAGGGAAGAGATGGGTGGGAGGGCACTCTTCTGGCTGAAGGAACAGTATGAATAAGGTCAACCAGAGGTGACTTTGTTTGGAGCAATGGCAAATAAAAAAATACAACTGGAGACTGGAATACACAGAAAAATGTAGAAGCAGATGAGATGGAAAAGTAATTCATGGGAAACCTTAAACCTTATTTTTGAGAAAGAAGGGAACCAGTGACGTTTTTAGAGGAGGCAAGCAATGTAAACAGAATTGTGTTTTAGAACCTCCCTTGTGGATGATGGTGAAAGGAAATGGCCCTGTGAAAGTGGGTAGGCTAAGTGCTTTCTTGACTAGTTTCTTTGTTCCCACAGTGAGTCCTTTGCAACGTTTACTTTGCAGAAGCTATAAAACCACATCAAAATGAATCATGCTCCATCATCCTCTAAGTTTCTGGTTCCAGTGGGCCTGATGCAATGCTAAAGTTTACTGAAATTTCAGATAATCAGAGCAGGAGAAAAATAATTTTAGCAAACACAGGCCATTTGTGTGGAACACCAGATCAACTCACAATCAAAGTCTGTGTCAAGGAGAGCGAGAGGCATCACCAGGTAAGCTGTGGAGAGCTCTCCTGTTTTCAGTGAGCTGTGTCAAGCCGAGCGTGGACCATTTTGTCTCACCCAGGACAGTTATGACTTGAGACACCTTTTGCCGTGAGCCTTGGAACCTCAGGCCCAGGAGCACTTTGCCTGGTTTGGGTAGTTTGTGTTTTTGTTCCATCAGGCATAATGCTGCCGAGCACTTAGAGGCACATTTTCCGCACAGTGTGTAAGGATTTAGTGGTACAACTCCCATTCACGTTAATGGAAATCCCGCTAGGAAATCTCCATGCTGGGCCACACTGCAAATTCACCCCTGATTGTTCTGTTTGATTTGTTTCACCTGTGTCTTCCCCATTCCGCTCTGAGGATGTCGGAAGCCTCCTTCGTGCCAGCCTGAACTCAGTGCTGAGTCTTAATCCCGTGCAGAAGTGAGGAGGCTCAGAGGCGTCTTTAATGCTGAAGGGAAGGATTGTCTGGCTGGATTCATGCAGTTACATCTGAAACTATATTTTTGTACTCTAAAGCTTCTTTAAAAATTAAAAAATAAATGAATAAATAAATAAATAGTCAAAGAAACTATATTGGTTCTACGAAAGCCAAGGGTCCCCTGGATGTTGCTGTCAGGACAGAAATATGCTCATATTCACAGCTGAACTTTGTTGCGTTCATTTCAGGAGTGAAAGAAAGGGAGCAAATCCCCAATATGACTAGGGAGACCCTGGAGCCACCCACTCCCTGGGATTCAGAGCATGGCCTAATTCAGAGAAGACACAGACTGGACAAATGTCCACCCATAGGGAGGGCCAGTGAGGGGAAATGGACTAACTCTCTCCAACATGCGACTCCAAAGAGTGATGGCCCTTTATGTACCATGACCATGTACGGACTTTGGCAGGGAGCAATGGACCCAAGCTGTTATACAGTATTTTTCTCTCACCTCTAATTTAATAGTTTCCTTCAGAGTGGCTAGATTTGCTCTTGCCCATTTAGGTGCCATGACATGATGGTTATTAGTTTTTTCTCTGGGTGATGTTGTCAGGTCTGACATGAGAACTCAGCTGACAAGTTGTTTCTGTCCTTGGCCACTGTCCCACGCTCTGTCTCATGTTTATGCTGGTGTGAGCGCCGCTTGTACTGATGTGCTTCCCACGTGCTCTTGTGTGCTGACAAATACCTAAGAACTAAACATGTGAACTCTGCTTCTTCCTTTGGGATCTCGATGCTAAACATTTAACCAAGAGTTTGGAAACCAAACTTGGCATTCAGAATAGAACTTTGCCTTACAGTCCCCCTTACCACCTAAAAATGTGAATGAGTGTGGGCTCCACTAGACTGCCAGGGCTGCCATCCATTGCGTGCCCATGCACAAATTACTCAACCTCTCCAAGTCATGGGTTTCGCCTCTGTTAAATACAGGTAGTAATAGTGCCTATTTCTTAGCACTGGGGTCAACCTTAAATGAGCTAATGCAGGAAAAAGACTTAATGCTGTGTCTCCCTCACAAGAAGAGCTCCAAAAGTGATAGCTGTTGTTAATTATCATTACTTCTGCAACTCCAAATAATGCAGCAGGTATTTTATATAGAAGCAGAAACTGTTTAAAAGGGCCTTTGGGTATGCTATTTTTCATTCTGAGTATTGTCTGCTTCTTTATGTAGTGGCTTTTTTTATCATTAAACTACAACAACAATAATAAACCTTGGCTCGTGTAGTGTTTTAGAGTTTACTCCCAGCAACCATGGGAGATAAGGAGCAATGTATGTTCTCTTCATTTCACAGGTTTGGAAACTGAATCTCAGAATGATAAATGCCTTTCTAAGTGCCCATAACTAATAAGTAGTATAAATGAAACTTAATCTCATTTTTTCTTTCTCCAAATACAATGTCTTTTCTACTTTGGGGAAACAGAAAATGGAGGGAAAAATAAGATTTTCTCAGCAAAGGAAATTAAAAAAAAATTTGGAGAAAGCTAGTGTAACTCATTATCAGAAGAAGTCAAACAGCATCATCCTGATGCCCTCATTCAGCCAAAGATCTTGGCCCTGTGGATGTGTAATTGGAAGTGATTTGGTAAATCACAATTCTCATTCTGCAGGAGCAACTTGTTCCCTTAAGGGTAATTTCACTCTTAAGTGAGCTCAAATTCTACAAAAAAAAAAAAAAAAAAA
>JAQZBX010002404.1:0-24488 GCA_029593785.1 Cabassous unicinctus | reverse complement strand
ATCTAATCTACAAAAGTAGACACATATACACACCAACCAACAAAATAACGTTAAGCCAAATGGGTCAACAATAACTGAGTTATACTGTATAATTGAGAACCTCTGGATCTCTGTTAAGGGTTTTATTTTTCATGCCAAGTTTGAGTGTGAATGACTTCCTAAACTGGAAGGAAAAAAGCAAATGACGTGGAGGCCATTTATTTTTACAGGCTCGTAAGGACCAGTCTTAACCCTTACCTTTCTTTGTACCTCAAACACTTGTCATAGAGCCAGTCACATATTAAGCAACTGATGGAAGTTGGGTGAATGAAATTGGGCACAACAAGTGAGATAAAAGGATAGGCACACAGTTGGTCGGAGCTGTATTGGTGGAGGAAAAAAAATCTAAAATCTCCTGGAAGACTTCATAGAGGAGGCAGACTGTGTTAAAAAAGGAGCTTGACCATTATGTTACTCCTTGTAATCCTCCACTGGAGTCTCACCATAGTCTAAAATCTCATTTAGGGGGGCTGAAAAGTAAGAATGTTCCTAATGCTCACTCTCAAAAGAAGAATATAGTTATTTAACATTTATACTCCAAAACAAATAGCCCCAAGCACCACCACAAGAAAAGAGGAACAGTAAACTCGTAAGAAACAATATTTCTTTCTTTTCAATGAATGTCTGTGTTTCATATCCTCTCTTTGTTGTATCTCCATTTGAAATCAGTAAGACCAAGCTGACTGATTTGATGGTTACCAGGCAGAAGGGTCTCTCTTAGTTTCCAGGCTGCTAGGACAAATATGACAAATTCTGTTGACTGCTGGCTTCTGGCTCTCCCCATGGCTTTCTCTATAAGGAATAAGATTAAGCCCCATCCCGCTTCTAATGGCCACACCTTAACTATAAATAACATCTTCTAAAGGTCCTATGTACAATGGGCTCAAGAATGAACAGGAATGGGATTAAAATTGAGAACATGGGAGAGCGAATGTGGCTCAAGCTGTTGAGCACCTGCTTCCCACGTGGGAGGACCCGGGTTCAGTTCCTAGTGCCTCCTAAAAACAAAACAAAATGAAAAACAAACAACAATCAAACAAACGAAAAAACCAATTCAGGGGAACTGATGTGGCTCAGTGGTTGAGTGCCGACTTCCCACACACGAGGTCCCGGGTTCAATTTCCAGCCCTGGTACCTTAAAAAAATTAATTAAGAACATGTTGTTTTTTTTTTTTCTGGGGTACATAACTGAGTCTACCATAGGGTTCCACAGCTTGCAGGCTAGCCCAGACACAGCAGGGAGGTGGCTGTGGGACCTTGGTGATTCCTGGTGACAGGTTAGGGTTGTTTAAACATCATCTGGGTTGGAACTAGAATTCCAAGGAAGACTCATCCAAACTAAATGTTCTTTTGTCAGATCTTAATCTTGTTTGAAAAGATCTCTGTAATAAGGCAGAATGTGCTTGCTAATAAATGTGGATACGTTCCCTTTCCTGTATCAAAATGAGGGTAATTTGAGCAAGTTCATAATTTTGCACGTACACATGCACTTACAAGTGTACCAGTTCTTAATCTCTTTGTGCGAAAGACCTCTCAATGCTCCTCCTAGAAGGAGAAATAGTTCCTAAGTAAATTTTGCTATTGAATCCACTGTTTCTATTTGGTTTGTTTAATAAATATTGAATTTACAGAGAGTAGGTAGATGAGGTTCAGGACAGATTTTAAAAAGTGGCACAAAACAAAAAAGTAATAATGTAGCATGCACAGCTATCGTCCAGTTAACTGTGGATTTTACTGTTTGTATTTTCTTGTGGTGGTGGTTGGGGCTATTTGTTTTGAGGTGACCATATTGAAGTTATAGAGGTGCCTTGCGTTATTTTTCTTCTTTTATCCAATTGTTAATGGTTTGAGGATACAATAACATCCATATTAACTTTTGAATTATAATGGATGTTTTGTTTCTTAAATTTCTAGTCAGAAGCCAGATCCAATTTAGAGAAATCAGGCTGAAATTGTTTCTCTGCCATATCTAGTATTTTTTATTTCTTCAGTTCATATATCACGCTCCCTTTGCATCTCTGAATAATGTGGAAAGTGAGTCTTAATCTTAGCCAAGGAAATGTGAAACTGAAAGACTGAAAACTCGTTCATGAACTAATAATGTTACTTCCACATTAGTGGAAGGATCAGTCACTAACTTGAAAAAAGGCTACATGTTTTGGAGTCAGTAGTGGAGCCCCATTTAGTTAAATGGTAGGTAAATAGTAAGTGGCCAATGAGAACCTGTCTGCAGCATAGGGAAAGGCTTGAGGTGTCTGCCAGACACATCCCTTCTCTTTGCAACTCAGATATATTGCAACCTCACAAATGTAGGAGACAGTGAAGAGGGAACCAACCCATTCATCCACTCATTCATTCATTCACTCACTCATTCCTTCCTTCCTTCATTCTGCTATTTATTTGAATGTATTAAGAGTCACAGGGTCAACAAGGTCTTTTTTCCCTTGAGCAGTTATATCAGAGAGAACTGCAAACACTGGTTCCTGTGAAAGAATATGTGAACTGGTTCAGATAATGCCAACAGTTACCTGACATACATTCTTCCTATAGTGTTTTAACAAGCTGGACTATTTTTAGGGAAATTCTTTGCCTTGAACTAAATTCATGGCCTTAAAGTCTTCTCGTCTATTTTTCGTGTGTGCTCCAATGGTCCAATTTATAACTGACACCTTTACTACCTACCAGCATATCAGTTTCATCTCCCAGAGGAAGAGAAAACCAGACCCTGTGACTAGTGAACTGGATTGAAAATCTAGTCTAATGCTGACAGATAAATGCACTAATTTTCTTCTGTGACCGGTTCTGCATTGCAGGGTGAGCCTGCTTCTAACAACTCCCTCAAAAGGCTCTGTAACCCGTCCAAAAGATGATGTCAAGTGCTACAAGGACCCAGGTCAGCCCTGCATCATAGGTAACAGTTACCCCAGTGATAAAGTTACCAGGCAGGTTTTGAATGAGATTGTGTTTTTAAATGAAAGGCTGGCTGG
The DNA here is from genome assembly GCA_029593785.1 of Cabassous unicinctus. Taxonomy (NCBI): domain Eukaryota; kingdom Metazoa; phylum Chordata; class Mammalia; order Cingulata; family Chlamyphoridae; genus Cabassous; species Cabassous unicinctus. The sequence goes on along the minus strand of JAQZBX010002404.1, from coordinate 21,462 downwards.
AAATGTAGACTTGGACCAAGCATTAATAGAGGAAAATTTGAGACAAACAGAGGTTTGCATTTGGTTTCTTTGTGTTGTTCAACAAAGGTCAGGGAAGGTTCTAATACAGGAGGAACCCAAAGTTACGATAAGGAGTTGTGGGGTTCCACTGATACATGAACATGTAGCCTAGACAAAATGAACTCTAGATTTCGCGAGGAACACTTTTTAATGACTGGAAGCCTCTGTCAGTCACTGGAACAGGTCAGTTACTTTGGGTAAATCCCTGTCTAGTTGAAGACCCACTGAGTACTCTTTTTAATTGTATTCTAAGGAAGAAGTAATACCCCTCCACCCCCATGCCAACTGTTTAGGTCAAATGGGGAGGGAGGACATAAACAGCAGGCATGGAACTCATCAGATAACTTTATAGATTAACTTTATGGTTTCTTTCCTCCACCACCAGAGCTGTGGCTGTGGATGCAGCTTGAGAATCGACCAGTGCCCAAATGGCAACCACGTTCCCATTATCCATCTGTTGTGTTTCCCCACAAAGGTTTAAGTACAAGATTGATTATGCATGTCTGACAATGTGAAGTATCTCTGAGTAAAGAAACTAGAAACAGTTTCTCACTCTGGACAAAAGAAAGAAGACATACATCCAAAAGATAAATGGTGAAAATCCAGGCAATAAGTACATAGAAGATAACTGTGTTTTAAAAAAAAAAAAAATTATCACAAGATCTGGAATTGGAAAAATATGGGTTTTTAGTACCTATAAAAGTTGATTCAAGGGGGGAAAAAAGCTCTCTTCAAAGCAAACCCAAGCATTATCTACCAAGAACAAGCTTTATGTGGAAAAAAAGTAAAGAATTTTAAAAGCAAAAACCTAAGATTAAATTAACTGAAGCTAAAAGGAAAACCAGATTGTTTGCTCAAGTAAAGAGTTTATTACTGTTGTCATAAGCAAAGCTAAAATATTTTCAATATTAAAAAGCTAAAATCTGGTAACTGTGTGGATGGCAATCAACACGGGGGAGTAAAAACACAGAAGTGCGGAGTTACGTGCTATTGGTCTCTTCTCTCTGTGCAAGGTGGAGATTAGACTCATTGAAGCGCTTGTTGCTGTGAACCCAAGAAGCCACGTTTCCTGACTTCCTCACCAGCTGCTACCCAGTCTGCTCAAACACAGGTGGCCCAAGCAGCGTGTCCTGGCTAAGGGCCCTCTCTACACGGAGTCCTCCTAGCGGAGGAGAGCCTGTGACTCCATGGCGGTGATGTCTAACCCTGAATCTGAACTGTTTTTTTCCCTATGACCCTTTTTGTCAACTACTCCTGACTCCATCGGATTTTAGGAAAGTCTTCTTTCTCTCCCTCATCATCCTAAAGGGAAACTTTTCTTGAAATCTCCCCAATAGGAAGACAAAAAAGTCAGAAAAGGATATTCTTCACAGTTACTGTCTTCAAAGTACTTTCCCCTGCTTTATCTCATTCAGTATTACCTGATGATGTGGATAAGGCAGATATTCTTCAGTTCCATTTTATAGATGATGAACCTGACACTCAGAGAGGTTAAGCGTTTTGCCCGAGCTCACACAGCTGGTAAGTGAAGTCCAGGGCAAGATCTCTGACTCCTGGTCTTGTACTTTTTCCAGATCACATCAGATTTCATCACAATAAGCATGTACTGCTTTCTACAAAAAGCTTTGGAATAATAAAGGTAACAAAATGCGTTTTTCAGTTCTTGTTCACTCGTGTGTATTACTACTCCTGCTTTACTTTCACATTTCATTTTAAAGTGATTTATTTACATGCATCTTTTTGAAAGATAGGTAATTGTGTCTTTATATAAGCTTTCATTTAGGTAACCATAGTGCTAGCCTGGCTTATATACTACTTATATGTCCTTGGGGTCTTTCTCCCTCTCTTTCTTTCTTTCTTTCTCTAGAAATTAGATAGATAGATAGATAGATGACAGATAGATATACACTGGAGATAAACAGATAGATGATAGATAGAAGGAAAGATAGATGGATAGATAAATAGATAATAGAGACAGACATACTTTTTGGTATTGACAGCAGTATATTCATTTCTATTTGTTTCCTAAAGAATTAGTTTTACTTGATGATATTTTGTGTTTTCTTCTATCTCACCCGAAATTTATGCAAACTGTTAATCCCCACAGATTTTTGAAATATGAATTTAGGAGGAAATCTTAACCACATTACAGTGGTATCTTCCAATGATTTTAAAGTTTCACTAGAGGGCACTCCCACTTCATGACCAGGAGGCAGCAAGGACAAAGGACCAGAGTGGTCTGGATGCTTAATTCCATGTCCCTTACATACTATTTAGTTTTCTCTTTCTCACTGTCTCTCCCCCTCTTTCTCACCCATTGTATAAAAAACAAAGTGAAAATTTACACGTCTTCCTTTAAACATATGACTAGAAATAAACTACATTGAAAAGCTGGCAAACATCTGTGAATTATGGTTCCCCTTCTGACATAGAACGTGTTATTTGTAATCTCCTGCACTGAATTTTTGTCTGTTAACATAAATAAGAGTACAAAAATGTAATGTGATATGTAGCTTAATATATCAAGAAAAATATATTTATTGGGCAATGTGGGGAGGAAAACCAGTGGTTGCACAGAGCTTATTCCAAGCTTGAAATATCTTCATGGGCACCTTTTCTAGTAAATCTCAGGTAAGCCCAAATTTAAAAAGACGTGTAGGGTCAGAATGGGGGAATTTTTTTAAAACCCAAATTGACAATCAAATGAAATTGTTTTAGAATAAGTTAAACATTAAGCCCTGCTTTTTACTTCTTCCACTTTTATGTACCAAAGAATCTGAACAAAAAGTTTTAAACATGTATTTTAACAAAACAATAAATAGAGCATTTCTTGTAGGAGGAAAATAAGGTATTTCAAAGTCAGAAGGGAAATATCCTGTTTGCCAAAAGTAGAACCCCACAGAGCCCTCAGGCTTGAAGTTTCAAACTGATCTCAACCCTTTGGGGGTTTAAATTTCTTTACTGTTGGCAAAACACAACTTCCTGCTTCAAAGAAAAATGGCTTTCCGAAGGCCTGTTACAGAGCGACTCAAAAGACTTCTTGGACACCAAATCACTCTTACAAAACACCATTTTGATGAATTTAGAAAAAACTCATCAGAAACATATGTATTAAGTTTTTCTTTAAAATTACATTGGTTTATAAAATAAGAGAAAAGTGATGTGGTATAATATGTTTCAGGTTTTGCAAAGTCCCAAAACATTTGAAAAGTGAATTAAGATGCCGATGGACCCACGGAAGCAACCAGATTTTCCCAGTGTCAAGCTGAACCATGCTTTTTTTTAAATTTAAATTTATATCAAAGGCAAAATAAAGCATTATAACTTTCTTCCATTATTATCCACAGAAGGAAACACATTGGCTTCTCAACCATGGATTTAAACTTCAATGAAAATGGAGGCTTCTGTGTTTATTGCACAATGATGCGACACTAAATTATTCATATGACCTAAAAGGTTTCATATTGTTTGAAAAGAAGGCAGGGCCTCTAAAGTCTAAACTGAGGATTCCTAGGGAAATGTATCTTTAAAAAATTAATTACTGGAATTAAATTCTTCTCTGAATTTAATTAAATTCTCCTCTGAAGCAAAATATACTGATACGAAAGACCTACAATGGCCAACATGTGGGGAGAATTCTCACCGTCATGGGCGTAACCATAACAAATTTACTACCAATCGCCAAACCAAAGAAGAGTGAAGAAGCCTTGAACCAACCACGTTTTAAAGGAATTTAAGGTGAACAGCAAAGCAAGTGCAGCTAGTTAGGAATCAGTGAAAGAAATCTCTAGAAGTTGATAGATTCTACTGAGGTCTTCTCATCAATCTATGTAATCAGAAAAGAAGCACAAGAAAAATAAAATAAAATGAAAGTCAATATAATTAAGGGATTTTTTATGTCACCAAATATCTTATAAACTTTCTCCTCCCTGCAAATGAATGAAGAGATATTATAAAAAGTTACCTTTATCTTTGTAATATATATATTATATATATAACTCTTACTGTAAGTGACTAATAATTATTTGTAGCAGGATTGGGCAAATTTAGGAAGTCCTTTCTTCAGAAACATTTCTAATAAATGTTATCCTTCTATAAAACCAAATAAAAGTCTTTTCCCCAGGGAGTGCGGCAATGAGCAGTCGGTCTATAATCAAAAGTTTCTTGCTAGAAAGTATATCCAGCTTTCCTTTTAAATGTGCATATGGAAAATAATACCAACTTCCATCAAGTATTGGATTTAGCCCGTTATCATGTGCAAATGTACCTGGCTATTAACTAACAGATTGGGTAGGTATTTTACTAAGGTGCAGTATTTCTGTCCCAAATCATACATAGCTTGAGTTATTCTCCCTTTCAAGACCCCCAGTGCTTCATCTGTCACTCTTATTGTCAAATGTTCTATTTTTCTTGTCCCTGCCAGCAGTGATTTCAATTTGGGCTTGACTTCAAGACAGGCCACATTGTATCTGTGATGTCAATGGAAAGGGGATAAAAGTCATTAAAGATATTTGTTATTTTGAAAGGTTAAAAGAGTTTTTCTTGGTGGGTAACACTTTCTCTGGAAAGAACCTCAACTAATTGTCTGACCAGGGAATGGGCACCTAAGTGAGAAAAAATATACTTAATAAAGCATTGGTGTCTATTATTTTTTCCCTTTTATTGTCCAGTGCCTCTGGGCCTGGTGGGCTTTCTGGAGGCATCTGAGCTCAATATTCCTTCAAACAGCAGAGCAATGATTACACTGCTGGGCTGATTCTCTTTCTGTCTGCCCTAGGTAAGGGATTCTTGCTTCAAACACCATTCATTGTAGAAATTGTTGCCAGGGTTCTAGAAATTGTGTGTGCACCCTTAAAAAAATCCCCCAAAAGGGAGAGTTGGAGGTTCACATAAGATACTATTTTGTTGTGTTTAAACCCACCTTCCCCGACATCGGTTGTTCTGTAGCAATAGAGTAAGACATTGAGACCAGAATGCTTTCTAAAAAATCAGTGGTACCCAAATGATTTGGGTTCCTCTAAGAAAGAGAGCAATTGTAAAAAGCAATGAGCTCAGAAACAATAGCCCAAACTCACACCAACATGCAACTTTCATCTGTGCGATGCTTTGAAAAGAAGGAATAAGAAAATTTGTGTCATTTACTTTTGTCAGTCTGTGGGGAAAAAACCAACAAACCCGCAAAACAAAAAGGAAGAACACTTTTAGTTACATTAGATTGGGGATTTGTTTTTAAAGGACCCTTGTGGATTAATAGCAATCGAAATGGAATAGGCTCCTACTTAAGTGGGAAAGATAAGATTTCTCTTTTGATATCATTCACGTGTGGATGGCAATGATTCTCTGACAGTCACCGGTTTCTAAAATGTAGTTACCCGAACACATCTGAGTAACACAAAAGAGAAAGGAACATTTTGATGTGTTGAGGAAAGTTGTTTTGACAAATGTCAATGCCTGGGTCTTGCTGGCTGAGGCCTGTTGTTAACTTCCCAAGACTGCATGCGTGCTATAGCTTATGCCACTTCTGTCAGGGGAAATTGGACATACCCAACACAATTTCATTTCCATTTCTCTACAACATTACAAGCTTCCTTGGCAGCAAAATCACATATTCTTATCACAAAAATAAATGAGAGAAAAGAAGACATACATTTCTGTCAAGTTATGTCAAGACATATTTGGTATGTATTTCACTTCACTATCACTGACAGCAAAGATGTCACGTATTCTTAATACAAAGTAAAGAAGAATTTTCCTTCCCCCCCCCGCAAGGCATCAATTTCATTTTATTCACTTACAGGCACCAGTGACAGGAAGGTGTCTTCTTAAAACAAAGCTTTAAAAAAAGACAAAATAAACCAGTTATGTGTTTTGCTGAATTTCTTAATGGACATATTGTACATGAATTTAATTTGACAATATCAAAACAATAGCAATAATAGTCATCTACCACCACTTTATTATCCATGTTCACAACAAACATACATGATTTACTTCTTCCCATGCATGTGATAGAATCTGAGTTAAAATCGTTGTAGAGATATTCATTTTCCATTAAACATGCCAATGGAATAAAGAAAGAGAAAAGGAAGGGAGGGATGAAGGAAGGGAAGGAGTAAGTAAAGAGGGAAAGGAGGGAAAATAAATGAATTTAGTTCACTCAAAAAGAGAAACACTCTTAACATCAAATAAAACAAAAATCTTAAGAGACCTAATGTGATATACCAGAGAAAGTTAATATCGAATTGTCATTAGGATAGATCATATTGAATGATTAATTTTTATTTTAGTTCATCATGTTCTACTTAGTTATAATATTTTGATAAATATGTATAAGAGTTCAATTTAGTAGAAGAATGCCTCCTCGTTTCCTCGTAAGAAGTGGGTGGAGCTCTTGCTACTGAGGATAAAGGCACCCAAGACCCCTCAACAGGGCCAACAGGATTCAGAGGAAAAGGGGAGTTTTCCCAAGCCAGTCTTGCTCCTTTTTCAGGATCAGCCTTCCCTGGGTTTGCTTGACTTATTACTCTTTGAATGTCACACTAATTCTATCTATGACATTTATAAATCCATAGAATTTAAGAGCTAAGAATTATTTTAGAGATTATTTAGTCAAACAACCTAATTTTACAGTTACAAAAACGAAAACCCAAAGCAGTTAAGTTCAAACAGAGTTTATAATCACGTTAGACTTGGGAGTTAATACTTAATCTGATAGTGATCTAGGACCTTTGGAAATTTCCATGTAGGAAAGTGCTAAGATGAAAGTGATGGATATGCATCAGTGTTTTCTACATTTTTGAATTCCACAGTCCAAAAAAGTTCTGAGAAATTCGTGGACCACCAGATACACATACATTAACACACAACTGAAAAATGGGGGCAACAAATAGTGTTGCCAACTTTTTATTTTGTCAACTGGAGAAATAAAAACAAACTGACCAATAATGTAAATGCAATAAATATTATAATTTCAAAACCATTTAATTAAGGGCTTACTAGAAAGATTTTTAATAATAAAAAAATTATAAAATTCTCAAAATTTCTCAAAACCAAAATTTAAATCACTCCCTGGAGATTTTAATTCCACAGGTCTGGGATGGGACCAGGTTTGGGAAAATCACTCATTTGTTCTACCCTCTCCTCCAAAGCAGGAAGCTTTCTCCTAATCTCTGAGAGACAATGACACAGGCTCTCCTGTAGGCTGATTCCATTTGGGGCTATTCATCCTTGAAAGATATTCGAAGAACCTGTGTCTTCAAAGAGCTGGAGGGTTGAGTTCCAAGGATGGTCATCAGAGGCTCAGCTCATTTTCCTCAGCTACGGAAAGGGAATTATAATAAGAGATTCCCATCCTGCAGGGCTGTCATGAGGATTAAGTAGGAATGGAGATGTGAAAAATTTTGTGTAAACTGTAAACACTTTACCAATGTTAGTTACTGTTAATAGGAGTCAGGGGTATTTGATTTGCTCCTTCTCTCAGAAGTTAAGTTAAAAGCAAAATAAAGTTCCAAACATGAGCACAAAGATTCTCAAAGTAGAACACAGTAAACCAGAGATATTTTTGTCCTAGGAGGGACCTGAGGAAATTATTTGTTCTAACTTTCTCATTTTAACTTAAAATGATTGAAAACCAGGGAAACATCTTAGAATCACATACCTACTTTGTGGAATCCTCATCAAGGAGAAATGCCATGATTACCCATTTCTCCTGATTCATGTTTATATTGTAGGATTAGGAGGCACTCCTTTTCTAAGAAAACCAAAAAGCATGAAAGAATCCAGGCAGTGCTCACTGGCACCCACGTGAACTGGTACCAGCTTTATACTTCACCATTCAGCTCCTTTATTTTATAGATGAGGAAACAGAGACCCTTTCAATGGGGAGGAGTGCTTGACTTGTCCACTATAACACAGACCTCCCAGACCAATGTCCTTTCTTTTTTTCATATATATACTTTTTTATTTTTTGAAGAAACCTAGATTACATAAAGGTTACACAAAAATTATAGGGATTCCCATATGCCCCACTCCCTAGCCCTCCCATGTTTTCCCACATCAACAACATCCTTCATTATTGTGGTACATTTGACACAATTGGTGAACACATCTTGGAGCATTGCCACAAAGCAATGATTATAGTTTACATTGTAGTTTACACTCTCTGCTGCACATTTTGCAAGTTATTACAAGATATATAATGGTCTGTATCTGTCCTTTCAGTGACATTCAGGATAATTCCCAAGTTCCAAAAATGTCCCCAAATTGCACCTATTTTTCCCTCTCCTTCCTCTCAGAATCTCCAGTGGCAACTGCCTCCACACCCATGATAAAATTTCTTCTATTGCTAGGATCACAAAAAGTCTACAGTAGAAAACTCTAAGTCTACCTAGTCCATCATCCATTCCCCAATCCTGAGGATTCTGTGATGGTGATACCCACTCTACCTCTAATGAGAGGGGACTTAGATCCCATGGGGCAGATGGATGGGACTTTTTGCTTGCAGTTGCAGACTTTCTCTGTTCCTTGAGATGGTCATTGTCTGCCATTATCCCCTTGTTAGTTGTCCTTGGTGAGTCCAATGAACTGGAGAGTAGGTGTTGCAAGTCTGTTGAGATTCAGAGACCAGGTGGCACACGGACTGCCCAAAGATTTAAGTCTCTTGGACATGCAACTATTAACTCTAGTACTAACTATAGGTTCAAATGAAGGGGCAGCAGAGCCATGTGTAGAGGAAACCCAACTGAGTCCAATTCTATCAAACTCAGGAGCATAAATTCCAAAGTAGGGCCTCCTGGCAGGGTGCCAAACTCCTGAGCTGTCTGCCCTAACTATAGTGTCTGAATGTCTCCAAAGCCCTCAAGAGCTCCATTATTTGTGGCAATATTTACTTTGGCAGTCAAGGAGTTCCTGCTAAAGTGTGCATATGAGTAACCTCTGAAATAACCTCCTGACTCACTTTGAAGTCTCTTAGCCATATAAACTCATCTGTCTTTACCCTTTCCCCCTTTTGGTCAAGGTCTTTTTCCAGTTGCATTGCTAGTTGGTGCTTGGTAATAATCCCTCAGTGCCAGGGAGGCTCATCCCCAGGAGTCATGTCCCATGCTGGGGGGAAGGTAAACATCACAACCATCCAGGACTTATCCTGTTGTTCTGATCCCATGTATGAATGTTCCTCAAAGGTCCAATTTACATAAACAACACATACACAATTACATATACAAAATTGAGCATTCACAAACAACACATACACAATCACATATACAAATATTGAACATACACAAATATTGAAGGTATATAGTGATGCTGCCTCCCTTCCCCACATGTCTCCAGGGACCAGGTGCATTCATTCACTTGTTCCTTCCTTTGTTGATTTTTCCACTGATACATGCATTCAACAATCAACTTGTCCTTTAGTAAACATCTACTGGGTTTGGTAAAACAGGAAATATGAAATGCAAAGGGAATATGTAAGAGAAGATTTATACATGTGGAAAATAAACCATCTCCAGAAGTATAGAGGTGCAGGTGAAATGTAAGAGTTAGAGCAACGTAGCACATTTCAATAACCCAAAGAATGATACGAACCAGCCGAGAGTAAATTTACTGTAGCTTGGGAAAGAAAAGCTTGGTGAGAAATAAACATTCATCAAAGATAAATGAATGTTCTGTGCAATTTTTCCATAAACCTAAAACCACTCTAAGAAATAAAGTCTATTTATTTTTTTAAAAAAATGAACAAGCAAACTAACAAAGCCAGTTAATTAAGGGCTCACTAGAATGCTGGTCCTGCCAGATCAGGTTCTTGTCTGTCTCATGCACCAGTGTGCGTTAGTGCCTAGAATGTGGCCCGGCTCACAGTGGGTGCCGAATGAATCTTTGTGAACCTAATGGTGTAGGTGTAGGGTGTCCACTCCCAGAAACCTCAGTTCCTGTCCTGGGACAGGAATTTTAATCCACAATTAAGTGGACCTGAGATACAACATTTGTTAAATGGTTGACCCAGAGTGTTGGACCTTCTCATCATGGCTGACTTTGTGGAAAGGACAGAATTTGTGATGTGATTCTTGTGTGATTTCACGCCTTCAGGTTGGGGTAGGGGTGGGGTGGGTTGGTTGAAGGAGCATGGTTCCAGACTGACCAGATATCCTTGGAGACCTAGGGACTCAGAAGGACCTGGGGCTAGCACCAGTAAGAATGACATGCTGTGGGAGTCATATTGGAGCCTAAGGCAAAAGGAAAAATGTGTTCCCACAGATATGTTATTCTGTGTTTTTTAATGTTTTTACCTCCCAGAACATTAAAGTAGTTGAAAAATATTTAAGAAGTTGAAAAGTAGGTGTATTAAGTCTCACAATAGAATTTTAAGTTTAAATATTTATATCCCAAACAATCTATTATAATATTTCTTTTTTGGCTTTAATGGAAGCAAACTCATCAATATTTTCAAAATCAACTTCTTTGCTTATCTTGTTTTCATTTGAGACAATTGTCATGTTTGATATTTACTCTTGACCAAATAATGACCTATGATGCTTTATTATTAATTATGTTATTATTAATTATTTAAGTTCAGCATTTGATCAAGATAATTGTCTAACATATTTTTGGTATGAATAAGATATTTAAATTTAATATAGTATTGTGAGTTTTAAGACATTGATTTTCAATATATCAATATTTTAAAATTATTTTAATGTTCTGGAAGAAAATTAGCCATTAAAACAATACATAAAGGCATGTTTATGGGGGCACACATCTGTCCCTTTTTGCCCCAGGCTCCAATATGGCTTGGCATGGTACTGGTTTTTATTTAAAATTTTGATATTTTGTCACTCATGGATTTTTTTTTTTTGCATTAATTTCAATTTTTTAAAATATTGCATTTAAATATTCTTTATCTCACTTATGGGCTTTTTGCCACCCCCTTAAATTTTGTTCCCGGGGCTAGTGCCTCACTCACCCTCAAGCTAACCCAGGCCTCAAGCACTACCTCTTCCAGGAGGCCTCTCTGTGGCTTTGCCTGGGCCGCTTTATCTGTGAAGGTCAGACTAATGAAACTACAGAGAGAATCTGGAGAATGAAGGGAGATAGAGAGCTCAATGTATAGGTTGTAAGAAGTTGCACAAAATTCACACCTTTAACAGTCAAGTTTTTCTTCAAAATGAACCATAGGAGTGTCTGAAGGTGAATTTATTAATGTGAATTATTTATAAAGAAAGGGCTACTTTGCTTTTACTCATATTTGTTCTTTTATATACTGTTATTACTCAAAACAAGGCACACATACACCTTCTTGCTCAGTGCAAATGGTTGTTATCTTCAGTTCCCCCCCTAATTAATATGAGAGAAAAAATTATGTGGATATGAGATAGAAATTCACCAGTGGAAGAAAAGGGGGCAAAGTGCAATCTGTGAATAGACTTAGCAATCAGAAACTCTGACTTAAAAAAGGCCTGGGGGAGGCTGCAGTCTCTGGAAGTGGAAGTAGAAAGCATTTAAAATCCATGATTTATAACCAGTTTTAAATCTTCCCATAATGGAGTTAAGTGGAATTTGTTATGGACAGAGATAATTATTCCTTTTAGAAGATTTAAAACAACTGTAACTGTGCAGGGTAATTTTATTGTTTTTTAAACCAATTATAAAAGTATTACATGCACATAGTTTATAAAGTTTGGAAATATATACAACAATAGAGAAGAAAATAAAAATCACCCATAATCCTACCACCCAGGGATAACCACTGATAACATTTTAGTCCTTTTCCTTCCACACATATTACTATATACATTTGAGATCACACTTTATTTGCAGCTCTGTTTCCTTTTTTACTAAATATTATTTCTTGAGCATTTTTCCCATGTCTTTAAATTTCTTAACATAATTATTTCTGGTAAGTGCATAAAATTCTATCATATGGATTTAGCAAGTCCCTTGTCATTGGACATGCAGAGCACTTTCAATTATTGCCATTATAATAATTCTGTAATAAATATCTTTATACATAGCTAATTGGTTTAGTTTCTGTCCATTGACTTAGGCTGGATTCTTTAAAGTGGAAATCAAATTTTCAGTTTTGAAGAAGAAATGAATTTTTAGTTCTGTTTTTATATTTTTTAAGTATAACTTAAAGACAGTTTCACATTTTATTAGATATGTGCTTTACTAATCTGATGATTTACTATCTATGAGAAATACCAAAGTTATTAATTTGGAACCAAGGAAAATAATTGGGAAATTTTATCAGTGAAAATGCTAGTAGTAGATATTTCAGAAGTTTTTCAGGAGAAAGCTAATGCTATTTTTTTTTTCTTTTGAATACAGATTATTTGGTATTAGTAATTTGTAAGAGTTTGCCCTTTTTTCTTATACTTTTCTAGTGCTTTATTTACTTTTGTATATTATGTCTATAATAAATAGGATTGTTGAAAGAAATACAGTCCTCTTTGTATTTCTACTCCTCGAATTTTCTTGGATCACAATTAGTTGGTGCTGGTTAGTTTACATTTGAAAACATGACCATATTTCTTTTTCTTCCCAATTTTAGGTATTCTGGTATTTTTCAACAAAGTATCTATACAGACAACTTTTAAGCACTCGCCTAAACTGCTAGAAGTGGCTAGTTCTTGCTTTCATGAGTGGCCTCAGCAGCCTCCTATTGACCCTATATGGTCTTCCCATGGGCCTTTCCTCTCTACACTGCCTCAGTTGTCTGTACAGGCCACAATGGAGTCAAATCCCTCAGGCCCATGGGGAGCAAGGATGGATGAAAAGGAAGGTGGCATGGTTGGTGAGAGTTAGAAAAATATTTGGGACTACCAATTATGGTTTAATGACCTTCTCACTTCCCCAGCTCTTGACAATGATCAATCAGTGCTTACCTTGTGTCAGACACTATGCTACACTCTTTATTAAATCATCTATCAAACCCCCAGAGCAGCTTTATAAAGTGGATACTATTATCATTTCCATTTTATGAATAAGGAAACTGAGGCTAAAAGAAGTTTAGCAATTTGTTTTCTGTCAGATCCCAGAGCCCAGAGCCCATGAAACTGTGGTGCTGTGCAGCCTACACCTATGTTCTCACACCTCACGTCCACTCCCTGGGTGGGCAGGATTCCATTGGTGCCTAATGGCTAACTGCACTGACCAGACAACGGTCTAATGCTCCTCTTTATGCTTTTGGGTGGAGGGTAGACCAGAAAGAAAAATGCCAAAACAAGTCCACTCCAATCTCCCAACTGAGTCTCCTTAGACCTCCTAGAAACTTCTCTGTCTCTCCCACCTTCTTCCCCATTCTTGGAGCTTAGTGACCTATTTCAGACCCCCTCTTCAGCATCCTAAAGGCTACACCTCCTGCCAAAGTGCCTCAGGCTTTACAACCTCCTGGAGATTGAAGGAGGTGCTCTCTTCTTCACTTCATCAGAGCTCCCCTCACCCAGGTCAGCTTGCTTAGCTCCGTACTCACCAGAAGATCTAATCATGCCAGTGTATACTACACATAACTGCTATCCCAGCCTTTAAGCATTTCCAAAATTAGACTCCCTCAGGGACCAGGGTGTGGTTATAGGAAAAGCTCCAGACCAGAGTACCAAAAACTCAGTTCCTCATCCTAGATTTTCCATGGATTCAGAAGACATGTTGCATATGCTTGCTATGGACCAGAAGATTGTCTAGACAAAGGGAAGCACACCAAAATAAGTAACATGGGTGTCCTCAAGAAACTCCAATAGGGAGCCATGAAATTTTCATCAAATAAACTAAACTGAGTCTTAATTTTATCATTTGTAGAATGGTAACTAATAATATGGCCATTTCTGTCTCACAGGTTGTAGTATGTTCCTGTCCTAATACCACCTCTTAAGGTATTCTAACTCTCAGCTGCTGGAAGACAATTGTAAAACACAATACTGATTGTGCTACTTCTTTTCATAAGACCAATAATATTGCTCTATCACCTTCAAGATAAACCTGATCTCCTTAGCCAGCTGTGAAACATCTTTCATGACCTGGCACCTGCCTACCCATCCTGCTTCAGCTCTTTCTTTCCTTGCATGCCCCTATATCCAGTCATGTCAACTATTTAGTGTTGTCTTCTGTCTCTTTCTCCAGGAAACCTTTCCTGATTCCAAGATCCACTCCTTTGGGCTCCCTTAATGTCCCATGCTGGCTGCTATCAGCAGTTTTCTATCAGTATCCTCCATTTGACTGTGAGCTTTTTGAGGACGGAAACTGTGTCAGTGTCTAGACCTTAGTAGATGCTTAATAAATGTTTGTTGAATGAGAGAAGGAGAGAAAAACCCAAATGACTTTTAGACTATATGGAGAGGCTATGTTTCAACAGCTTGATCTTCCCAGTGCCCCTTAAATAATCAAATAGCAGAGCTACTCTTTGGTTACCTTCAGTTTCCATGGTGGGAACAAGTAGATGGCCCCAGGTCTTCCACCTACTGGGGGAGAAGACTGTAATTACTCATACTTCTCCTCAAAAGAGCATTCATCTTAATACTGGAGACCTTTTAGGCTACCATGGCTCAGAGATTCTCATCAGTAACTATGGATAAGTCTAATAGAGCCTTGAATGACCCAGCTAAGAATGACCCAAAATCTTGACAGCTTTCCTGTCATGATCCCAGCAAATAGGGCAAATGTCTATGCCACTAGGGATTACCCAAGAAAGTAGATGACCCAAACCACAAAAAGCAGAAAGGATCTGCTGGGAACTGGATTGGGATCTGGGGTTTTTCAGAGAATATCAGAGAAGTATCTAGTCTTAGTTCTTTTCTCTCAGCCAAGTCCATAAATGCTGTCTGTTTCCCAATTCCCACCATCCATTCACTCCTACCCCAGGGCCAATTCCTGGCCAGTTGATTCTGGTTGAAGACTGTCAGGCCCAGACTGTGCTTCCCTGGCTAATTTCCAAGAGATGGCCTTGATCAGAAAACCAACTCACACAGCCACCCTTAGTTCCAGCCCCAATTTTGTTGATCCCACCTGTCTGTGAAATTTTTCTATAGAAAAGTGGAATGTATACAAATGTGGATAACCTCATAGCTGACCTCTGTCCTCTCAGGTCATTCACGAGAGTCATACCCAAGAATCCTTGACCTTCATAACCTGCAAATCATGCACCATGACAGCCTCTTAGTTAACATGATCACCTGCCACATCTATTAAAAAATAGAGACAACATAATTTAGAATAGGTTTCACTTTAAATCTTGGTAGGAGCTAATTTTAGAACATCTATTTTTTCTTCCACTTATATATCTTATATATTCCTCCCTCTCTTTCTCTCTTTCTCTCATAACCACATACACACACAAATATGCACATACATATTCTCAAGTATCTTGCTTGTTCCCAATGTTATACCTTTGTTAATGCTGGTCCATCTGCCTAAGATTTACCTAGACCTAATTTGTACTTCAAAGCCAACTTAATCCCTTCTTCCATGCTCTAAAATCATTTTCCTCCTCCAAACCCATTCTTAGCACTCACTGCACCATTTTGAAATTGCATGTTAATGTGTCTTTCTCCACCCAAGTCTCTGAGCTCCTTAGAACAAAGGCTGTGTCATATTTGGCTCTGTCTCAGTATCTTGCTCATAGTAAACACTCAGTAAATATTGACCAAGTCCAACACTTCCATGAAGCTTTCCCTGACTGTCACAGCCCAAGCCAATTCTTTCTTTTTTTCAACTCCCATTTCATGTACAACTCAATGTTGTACAGTATGATGATTAATTGTTCTTCTTTGGTCAGTGCTGGTCTCACAGTCATGTCCTCAAGGCTGGAGATTATGTCACATATTCCTTTTGCCATCCCAACAGTACCTAGAAGTGCTGGTAGAGGGTGGCATGAATAGTAGTTGTATGTTGCTTGACTGCTAAAGGAAGGGGTAGTCACAAACTGATCACGAACCACATCAAAATAGAAAGCTTGGAAGAATTATGTGATCCCTGATTTTTCTCAGGAGTGGTATTGTCCTGGTCAAACATGATGGGTTGTGGTTTTTGTAATTAATCCCATTTACTGGGAGCCTTCTGTGTGTCAGGCATTTTGCTGAACACCTTACATACATTAAGCCATTTGATCTTCATGAAAGCACTGCAGGGTAGATATCCTCACCCCCATTTTACACCTGAGGAACTTGAAGCTTAGTTGGGTTTGGTGACTTGCCCAAGGTCGCCCAGCTAGTTAGAGAAGATCAAGAGGCAAACCCAGTTCCATGAAGCTTTAAAACTTGTCCTTCCATGCACTAGAGTTTAGACTAGTTGAGCACGCTCTGAGCCTCTTTTTCTATCATTTCTTAGTCATGGCAAAGCTCCTATCAGATGTGTTTCACCTCTGGTTCAGAGAAGTCCAAGTTGGTTTGGTCTTCTGGGGTGACTGAATTTCTGTTGGTGAGCGTAGATGATCCGTTTATCTTGGGGCTACGGAAAGCTTAGAGTCTCCTAAAACAACCTGGTTTACCCAGAGTTCAAGAGGTCGGGGGTGACCTAGAGCCAGCAAGGAGGCCCCCAAGGATCAGTGCTAATTGGAGCAGATGCCCCAGGGGTACATAGCCCAGACTGTTCCCAAGGAGTTCAGCTGGAACCAGATTGCCTCAGGAATGTGAGTGAGGCAAACAACTGCTTGATTGTTTGAGCCCCTACACTTGGTACTGAGTGCTGCTTCCCAGCTAAATGTAGGCCAACAGGATTTCTGAAAACTGTTTGCAAAGCTGAGTGCAACACTTCCCTCATTTGCATTAAAAAAAATAAACTCAGCCTTGAAATAGGCATTAGGCAAGCTCTTCCTGAAAATTGAGAAAGAGTGTAATGGGATAGATCTGGGCTCCCCAAATGCTCCTCTCCCCATCTCCCATGTAAGTAGAGGTTGTTTTGTTTTGTAAGTCTCTCTTTCCATTAAACTCTAGTTCAAGGCCTTGAACAACAAGCTGCATCTTTTTCAATTGTTGAGGTGAAATTGTCTTTATTGAGGAATTTGTAGGTAGTAGTAGAGCTTCTCTCAAGCATTACTGTGTTAGACTCTTCACCTGGAGTGCCCTATATTTTAAGCAAATGTTCATTATCATTCCCAATCCCTAATATTCATCATTCAAAACTTAAGCATATGACTGTTCCTTGAGTTCCCTTAGTGTTTAGTGTAAAGGTTCCAAATCAGTCAAAATTGGCTAAGACTTTCTCCTGTGTGTCCCATCAACCACTGCCCTTTCACTCCCAGGGCTACCTATATAACACATTTAGTCAGATGAGGATTTTGTGCAACATTTACTGGCTTTTAAGAAAGTGGTTGCTTCTCTATTACTAGTACTCTGTATTTCTCTCATTTGATCTGATCTAAAAAAATTAATAATGATATTAGAATAGTAAAATATAAACCTTGGCAAATTTAATAAATTCCCTTATAATATTAACAGTTTTCCAAAATCAAACTCATTGTAATAGTACTATGACATTATATTCTTGGACCTCATTGATTTTATCTCAGGGAAAAATATATCTACGTCTAGAATGAGTTAAGACATGTGAATAGAGGTTTCTAGATGAGTTTTGAAGATGACCTCCATCTTTTTTCCTCCTCCGGACTTACCTACATTCATTTCCTTAAACACCAGAAATCACACCACTGACTTGATTGTTCTCTCTGTGCACAAATGTGGCTGAAATGGACAATACACAATCAACATGTGACCAATATACTTATAAATTAAATGATGGGAACAATTTTCAGACATTGTTTTCCCTCCAAACTTAAAATATTTTCTTTCCTTTCCAAGGTTATGTTTCTCATCCTGCTTGAATGGAGTTTGTAAAAGAAGCAGTAGGTAGAGTCATCTCTTAGCTGTTCTTGCCTTAGATGACTAAACAAAATTACTGTATTTCACTAATTTGAATGTGTTTGGGGTTGTAGACACATATCTGTTTGGTGGTGGTGTTTATAAAACCCATAACTCTGTTGGAACAACTGGGGACAGAAAAAGACCCATCTGGAAAAGTTTGATTTGTTTCTGTGCCTGTAATCAAATTAGTTATAAATGATATGCCATGTCACATAACATTGGAAATTTTGCTGTCAGAAACACACACACACACACACACACACCATATATGCTTCGTGGTTGAATTCATCCAAGCTTCTTTTAAAATCATGTAGGTTTCTGAGCCATTTCCACCAAAATGTGGTAAAATGCAGAAGTTGGCAGTTCAATTTTATTCAGCCTTTCAAGAAGGAAAGCCCCGATAAGCTTTGCTTGTTCATGTCAGTGATAATATTCATCAGTGAGGCCTAAATCTAATTCTGTAGGCTTGCTACTGCTTTGTTGTACTGTCATTTCTGAACTTCAATCTCCTCTCCCTCCCTCTCTCTCTCTCTCTCTGTCTCTGTCTCTGTCTCTCTCTCCCTCCCTCCCTCTCTCTCTTTTTTAATCACAGCAAAAAGTTTCTTAAGAGCTTAACTTACAGCCAAGTGCCAGCTCTCCCATTTAATTTGTCCTGCTTTACCACAGCACTTGTACTTTTTGCAGAGGTGAGGTCAGTTCTCAGGGCCCAGCTCTCTGGGCACCCTCAATGATGACCTCATTAGAGTCACAGATGTTTGCTGCACTTTGGGAGATCTGGAAAAAACAGAGCAGTAAACTAGGCCAGCTTGCAGTAAGGCTGTTACCCACAATTCAAGATAAAATGCTGGATAGTTCCCACTAGGTTCTGGTCGGCTAGGAAACGGCAACTTATTAATCTTGTGTCAGAGAGCCAGCTGCAGCCGTGGCAGTTACCATATTTCACCACCAACTCCATGTCTGGACAGCCATTGTCTTTTTTTTTTTTTTTTTAAGAAAAAACTCTACAAATCAGCTACATTCCCTCTCTCCCTTTCCCTCTCTTTTTTCCCTTTAACTTAGCAAAGCCCCCCACTTGTCCTCCTTGAAGAAATTGCTCTCAGGCCCTGATAGAGTTCGGGCGCATCGTCGATCCTGTGGTTGGTTTACTAATTCAGAGAGACTGCTTACTTTCCAACTTTAATGATATTCCCTCAGCATATCACTTTGGTTGCCTGGCGACCGGATTTGAGCTAGGCCTCTCATTTGATTCCCACACATCAGACCCTGAAAAGCACTTTTTTTTCCCGTCCCTCAGCTTTTGATTCTTTCTCCTCTGAAACCCTTCCCCCTGCGGTGTCAGTATGGGTGGGCAGAGCGGTGGTGGAAGAAGGGCAAGGGTGAAGGGCGGCCTAGAGCGTCCTGGTCACACATCAAGGCCTCAAAACAAAGCCTCCAGGAACCCTTCCTGACAAACACAAATTCCCCTCAGAAAAAGCAAATTTGGTTTTCCCTTCATAGTGTGGGTGTCATTTTAAGACTTTTCTTAGATACTTTATTAAATCTGACGCTTCTCATTGTTTCTCATGCCGTTTCTCACAAAAGGCTTCCTATTATCAACAAGTTGCTATAGGAGTAAGCAAATAAATTGCGAAGGACTGAAATAATTTAATAAATGCTAGGCTTGTACCTATGTCCTTATAGATTTTAATATTATATATATGTTGGGGTAAGAATAATCTACCTTAATTTTTACTATAACATACCGCTTCCCCCACAATGAAGAGATGCTATACTAAAATCTGGATGTTAAAACCTAAAATGCAAAAGATACGAAAATTTGCCTTTTTTATTTTTTTAAAGAAAAATAGAGATACTGATATCTATTGTTTGTAATGGTTCAAACTGAGAAAAGGCTGAATGAGCATATATATGTGTGTTTTATGGTTGAGATTTTTAAACATAAAAAAGAAGAAAGTAAAAGAA
Organism: Cabassous unicinctus; assembly: GCA_029593785.1. Classification (NCBI taxonomy): domain Eukaryota; kingdom Metazoa; phylum Chordata; class Mammalia; order Cingulata; family Chlamyphoridae; genus Cabassous; species Cabassous unicinctus. Next base: position 1,594 of record JAQZBX010002404.1, on the reverse strand, counting down.
AAATTCACATGAAAGGAATGAGCTTTTCCATAGTTTTATTTTGATTGTTTAAATTAAATTTCAGATGTTTTAACCATGTCCTCAAAATAGCACAATACCCAAAGCCAGTTGGAACACTTAATGAGCTGTATTATGGACTTGAGGTAGAACATAATCACATCGATGGATACAGATATCAATGTACACATTTTATATATGTATATAAACACATGGCTAGTCGTTTAAACATGTATTTGTAGATGGCTCTTGAAATATTAAAATTTCCATCTGCATATCTTTCATCACAATCAGTCTATTGTAAAAGGTAGTTCAAATATTCTTGTTAGAGTTTATTTTCTCACAGTTCCCCGAAGGATTTGCTCATGTAACTCCCATTCTCGTGTGCAAATCCCCTGTGTATTGATGGGAGAATGGACTTCTAATTCCACACTGGAGCTGAAAGTCGGATTCTTAACCTTTACTCTCCTGTTGTTGAACTTATATAAGGCTAACAAAAGTTCTTTACCCTTTTCTCAGCAATGATTAAAAGTGTGTACAAAGTTACTGCTTTTCCACTAATCATTTTGGATTCCTCCCTACACACTGGACCCGGCCCCTCCCTCCATTTTCTGTACCTAGTACATTATTACTTAGTTATTATGTGGTTAAGGTAGACAGTTTTGTAATGTACAGTCTTACCTGCAAAAAGGAGTGTTTTTAGATTAGTGCTTAAGCTTCATTCTTCTTCCTGTCCAAAGTTTTAATTAATACATTATTTACATTTCAACTGTGCAGATGGGCAAAGCAGAGATCTATTTATAAATTCTATTGATTCAGCTATTCTAATATTTGGTAGTTTTATAATTCATGTATGCCAAGAATATTCTGGTTTTTGAAAATTGCATGATATGTATATCTATATCTATAGATATAGATATTCCAGTAGATATTGAATGACTATTATAGTACTACATAAAATATTTCTATGGTAAGAACTACTAATAAGATAAGCATTTTATTTTCTGTCTTTTTAATGGAATGATTGGTAGATCATACCAAGAAGATAATTTTAAAAGCTCAGTATAACTGAACTAATGCCAGCATTCCATACTTGGACTCTGTTTAAAGAGGCAGAGAGACAAGTGAAAAAGAAAATTCAACTGTGTAGGGAAAGAGAAATCATCTGGACACAATGCAAAGTTAATGGAATTAATTAGACAATTGCAACAGATATCACAGATATCCTAACAACAACAACAAAAATGAATGAAACCTGAGTCTCTGTGACTTTTCACTTATAAATTATTAAAAATGAATGCTAGAAGATGTTTGTAGTCCTTCCTCAAAATGATGCTAATATATTTGCCTTTCCTTCTGTCTCTTTGCTCTGATTTCATCTGGACCAGAAATTTTAAAAAACAAGAATTCCTTAAGAAAGGAGATCCTGGGGAGTGGATGTGGCTCAAGCTACTGAGTGCCTGCTTCGCACATGGGAGGTCCCGTGTTACGTTCCCGGTGTCTCCTAAACAACAAGCAAAACAAACAAACAAACAAGCAAAAACCAACTCAGGGGAGCTGATGTGGCTCAGTGGTTGAGTGCCGGCTTCCCACATAC
>JAQZBX010002403.1:0-72427 GCA_029593785.1 Cabassous unicinctus | reverse complement strand
GAAACAATGTTAAAAAAAAAAAAAAAAAGAAGATTAGCAATGAAGATTGGTAAGGGAAAGAGGTCTTGAAAATTACATAGACGGCCATCCAGAACACACCTTCTCTTTGCTCTCTAAGGCATCTGGCCCAATAATTGGCTACTATATTTCCTTATACCACAGTGACTTGAAAGGAGAAAAAATTATCTTTCTCGCTCTTTGCACTGGAATTTTACATGCTTTGATGGTGTTTCAAATTTTATTACGTATATAGGTATAAAAATAATAACTTTAAACATGACTTTTGTTGTTATACTTCATGACATTTTTGAAACAATCGTTTTGACTTCAAACCAAATTAAAGGAAGCTTCCACTGGGGCAACCAGCAACCAGGTGGTAGTAAAAAGAACAGCTGAGATTTTGCATCAAGGAACTTCCACATACAGAATAATGCACACCTAAAATAAACATCAAATGGTTATTATATAACACTCTGTTCCTTTGCAACGCTAGCAAATGAGTTGTGAAACTAAAAATGGAAACAGTTCTGCTTTTGCTTTGGTGTCCTGATTAAAGTGTTGTCAGATGTGTGAAGCCTTGGCTTCTGTAAGGACTAAAATAATCTTGCACCTTTTCTTTCTTCCTTTGATAAGAAAATTAACATATTTTTAGCATTTTAGCATGGTAGTTCAGCAGTGAGATATACAGGGATTTTAAGGTATCAGAAAACATAATTATTTAGCTCAAACCCTTTCTTTATAGAAAAGGGAACTGAAGTCCAAAGAGATTTGATTTGAACACTGAATAATTGGAGGCAAATAATATGATTAGAGTCCCAATTTTTAGTGCTTTCCACTGTGCTTTCCATTACACTTAACGGCCTCTTCTTGCCAGAAGCATATGATGAATATTTGAATAACCTCATTTAACCTCACCTATTTTACTTAAAATAAAAAGCCTTTACTTTTCATGGATGCATTGGTCTAATCTGTTGCTATTTTTCTTGGAGGAGAGGAATTTCCCCCAAATCTCAGTATCAGCATTGAATATAATGGGAGACATATAATAAGAGAAGATGAACAAATATATATCTCAACTCTTAACTATAGTTTATTTTATAAAATTTATGATATATTTTAAGTCAGATTATAAATAGAATGAACTATTTACAAAAGTATAGTACTTCAGGGGTTGCAGTTTTATTAGAGAAGTTGTAGGTTTACATAGAAGTCATGGAAAAAATACAACATTTCCCCAAACCCCTCTTCTGTTGACACTTAGCATTGGTGTACTACTTTTGTTACAATTGATGAAAGAATGTTACAATATTACTGTTAATTATAGTTCATAGTTTGCATTAGATGTATTATTTTCCATATACCACCCTATTATTAACACCTTGCAATAGTGACTTATTTGTTATAGTTCACGAAAGAACATTCTTATATTTGTACTATTAACCACTGTCATTGTCCACAACATGGTGAGAGGTTGCTTCTTTTTTTTTTTTCCAATTCATTGCCATCTTTTCTCTGTTAGATACTCTCATGTACTTTTTGTCCAAAAAATTCATCAACCATTTCACCAAAATAAAATATTCAACAAAGGGCATCAAATAAAACTTACTACTAAAATTGCCCAGTTTTCTAATTTGGCATTTTCCTATCCTGACTCAAGCAGAGGTTATCTTCAGTCCTGGTTTCAACATTATATGGCTAGTGTTACTTAGAATTTCTATTAAAAACTTGAGACCCAAACTTATTTCTGTCATATTAATATGTGACAATGCACAAATGGCAAATTACTTTCTGGAATGACTATGGAATGTGAAACAATTCTCCAGAATCTCAATATGTTTAACACTGTGTGTCTAATAGCAGCCAAAGAAGGCCATTTTAGAGGGCTACCTCCACACACGAACCATCTCTTGATTTCTAAGCCTCTTAAATATATCACAGTGCCATGACACCTGTAACTACTTTTCCTCCAAAATCTCTCACTTTTCCCATCTGACAGACTTCTCATTTGGAGTTAAGGTTCTCCCATTTCCATGCACTTTAAAGTAGAAAGGGGATATAGAAATAAGGACAATGCACTATATGAATTGCAGAAGGTAGTGTGATGTGACTAAAAGGTTTTGAGATCACACTCACTTGACTTTGGTTTTTAGCTCTGATTTTCCCTAGTCACGAGACATAAACATATCCTTAAGGGTAGAACGTGGATATCAGTGCTTGATGATAAGATTGTGGGGGCATTACATGAAATTAAGCCAAAGGCTTTTTACAGAGCTCATTAGAATAGATGTGAATTAACCTCTTTCCATAAGACACTTGAAGCTATAGGAGCAGATGAAATTTCTTAAGAAGAAAGTACATAAATAGAGGGAAAAACAGCTAAGGAAGAACTTTGGGGAGCATTTGATGAACAAATATGAGGATGGAAGTTAATGAGGAGGACATTAAGAATGAACAATGCAAGAGATAGGAGAAGAATCAGGGGATAACTATATACATATATTTTTAACAAATGAATTTTATTTATCATATCAATAAAGCAGACAATTCATCTAAAGTATACAATCAGTGATATTTGGTATAATCGCATATTTGTACATTCATCTCTTCAAACATTATTAGAGCATTTTCATTATTTCAATAATAATAATAATAATAAACAAAAAACAGACAAACAAACAAGAAAATTCTTCACCTCTCAATCTCTGTTTTCCTTGCTGTACATAGCTGCTATTTCTGGCTGTTCCTGCACAATTGTTTATTTAATTATTTATTTAGTAGTTTTATTGAGATATATTAGGACACCATATGATCTATATAAAGTGTATAGCCAATGGCTTTTAGTATATTCACAATATTGTGCATTCATCATCACAAAAAATTTTAGAATTATTTCATTACTCCAAAAAGAAAAACTCCACACCCCATAGCACTCCTTCCCTAGCCCTACAAAACCACTAATCAAATTTCATCTTTATAAATTAATTTATATTTACATTTTATGTAAATAGAATCATACAATATGTTACACAATATATTTAGTTCATAGTAATGCAATCATATGGTATTTGTCCTCTTGCGTCTGGCTTGCTTCACTCAACATAATGTCCTCCAGGTTGATTCATGTTGTCATATGCTTCACAACTTCATTTCTTCTTACTGCTGCATAATATTCCACTGTCTGAATAATCCACAGTTTGTTTATCCATTCACTGGATAACTATATTTTGTAAGTTAGGGATTAAAAAGTAATCACAGAGAAAAAAGAGCAAATAGTGTAATTCACTTATCCAGAGACAAAATGACATGGAGAATGTAAAGAGGCCATTAAATTTTGAAATAAGCTGTTGATATGATTTTTTAAATGTTTCAGTGGGATGAAAAGGACAAGAGACAAGTTGTAGTAAGTTGAAGAGTGAATACAAAGTGAAGAATTGGAGGGAGCATAGAGTTGTTAATGAGAAGGAGAGCTAAAGGGATGCAAGGGAAGGGAGAAGCATGAGGAAGAATCGAGAAAGTATGAAGAATGAAAAAAGACTGAGAGAGTCTATGTTAAGAATGGGAGAGAGAAATATTTATTGGGCACTTCATATATACAATAACAGACACACACACACACACACACATATATATAATCTATTAAATATCAAGTTGGTCACTAAAGATGCAACAGTTTGAAAAAAAAAGTCACAAATTCTGTTCTAGTATGACTTTAAAAAGAATTAAAGAGAAAAAAAATGGGTGTAGATCAAGAGCACAGGAAGAGATATTAATCTTTGACTAAAAGGGGGACTTTTCTGAGTTTGAAACAAATGTAAGGATGAATAAAAGTGAGAGTTAAAGGTGAAGAGAGGAAACCTGAGGGAAATTATATATAACATATATAGTTTCTCCAAAAGTAGATCCTCAGTTTTTGCTGGCAGGAAACTGAGCTTCAAAAGGGGGGAGGGGGTGATTTTGAAACTTTTCTGAACCAAAATGCTGAAAGGAATATTAAAGATGTCTACTAGATAATATTTTCTGCATTAATATTCCTGTGACTCCAGTTACTGAAAATCAGGGCTACTTCTGCACTTGCAGGAATGTCTTCAACAGTATTTTATCCCCATGTCTTCTGCTTCCCAGAAGCTATTCATCCAGAAAGAGATAAGAAGTAAGACACATTTGGTGATAAACCTTATTAATGATGAGTTTTGTTCCACTGAAGTGAGAATAGGGAAAATTGAGAAAACCTCTCATTTAAAAGGTTAATTTGATTCTATGGTGGTGGGTTTTATGTATTTTAAATAATTGAATGTTGCTTCTTTAAGTTAGGAGATATTGAAAGCATGTAATCTTAAAAACTGAAAACTTTTAAGTGTTCCTACAATATATCTATCTTTGAAATTGTTCTTTATACAACTGAAATGCAAACTTTTTGCTCAAAAGAGAAAATATCTGAACTAAATGCTTAGGTAGCTAAGCAGTTCTCTATACCCTATCGATAGCTTTTCAGGAGACTGCCTTTTATTCATGGGTGAACAGGAGTCTGTGCAGCCCAGAAAACCACCATTATTTACTTGCCTTCTCCCTAAGCATGCAATTTCTTTAGTAACACTGAATTTTGCTTTGTGAAGCTTAATCTCTGTCTTTGAATTGAAATTTTGCTGTATTTAAAGTTGTTTCAGAAACTAAAACATGGTGCTGAGGGTTTGAATAAAACCTTCTATTTCAAGTGTAATTCTCCTTACCGTTTATATAATAAAGTATGACCCTAAATTTCAGCATTATATAAAGCTTTTGAGACCAATATTTTTGTTACTATCTTATAATATCTCTACAAAGTCTTACATAATCAAAATCTGTACTCAAAATTTAAAAAAAAGGCTTTCAATATAGATCAAGGAATTTAAATTTATGAAATAAAAACAGCACAAAGTGCAAAAATGTTATACAATGCCTTATTTCTGGAAGTAAAGTAGAGCTATTTTGTTTCCATATGATGGAGAACAATGTATTTAACTTGAGTTAGCATTTAGACATTCCAAATGAAAATTAACTATCTACTGATAAAACCTTCTTATCACAAAACAGTCCAAATGTAAACTTTCTTTATATGGGTGATTTGTAGAGATGTAGAAGATGCTGAAAAGGTAAATTGGACACTTACAATTATATAAGATCTTTTAAAATGCATTAGTATTAGTGATTTATCTTTATATGGTCTCTTTTATTCTAATAGAGCATCGTATCTTTGTTATAAGAATGTAAGAATGTTATACTTACATTCTTACTAAGATTATATTATAGACACATCATAAGTGATCACATTATGTGATAATAAACTATGATGCTTGTATATGTTAATGTCTAAATAGCCTAACAATTTTATTGAGCAATCTTTTGACAAATATGACATGTATAGTAATATCAATATAGCATGTGACCACTTGATAATCATTTAATTAAAAAAAAAAAACTGTGAGTATTTCCAAGAGTAAGAAAAAGAAAGTGAGAAATAGACTTTCAATTTGATATCTAAATCTATGTATTTCTGTGTTTAATTAAAATTAATTGTTGACTACCTACTATGTACACTCAGTATATATGTAATAGATAAATGAGAGATAGACTCTATAATGTATCAGGGCATGGAAAAATATAGACCTAGAATAACCCTTTGTGAACAGGCATTTTAACATATGCAATATTCAGGTAAAAATAATGATTTATATAACATATATGCTTTCTAATTTTAACAGTATTATATATATATAAATATATATATGAATTTTACATATAAATACATTTTTTGAGGTTTTTGGCTGAGATGGAAAAAGCAAGTTTGGTGATCCTTACCTACAATTTTCAGGCACATAGTAGGTACATAATGTTTTAGTTTTCCAAATGGGTGCCTATGCAAAGTAGCAGAAATGCATTGGCGTTTATAAAGAGTATTTATTGGTATAAAAGTTTACAGTTCCGGGGATATTAAAAATCTAACTCAAGGCACTGTAAGAGGTTCTTTCTCACACAAGTCAGTTGCCAGGTGTTGAAGCAAGATGGTGGATGATCGCTGCCTGGTCTCTTCCTTTCCTTCTGGGCTGTACCATCTCCTGGAGTTCTGTTGTGTACATGCAGGCATAAGGCTTGTCTCTTACCAGGTCTCCTCAGTCAGGCTAGGCTGTCCTTCTTTCTTCCCTAATTCAGCTTTAAGCTATCAGGCGATATGGCTCATCTCTCCCCAGGACCTCAGCACCTTGAACCTCTCCTTTCTGTCACATGGCAGGATCAAAAATGGCAGAGCTCTCTTTCTCTTGTGTGTCTCCATTTTTTAACAGACCCAGCAAAAGGGCAGAGGCTCAACCTGAGTCACACCTCACTGAAGTAGTCCAGTTGAAAAAGTTCTCATGCCCACAGGAGTGGACAAGCCCACAAACATAATCTTTCTCTTTTTTGGGGATTCATAAGATAATTTCAAACCACTACACATTATATATTAAGTGAATGAATAAATAAGCAAATGAATAAAGATAAGATGTATTCAGGTTGGTTTCCAAGTATTCAAATGTTAAGATGTTAGTTTATAATCTAATATTTTTTCATAGAAATTCTAAAGCTAGGAAGCTTTATTTTGTCTCTACAATACCAAACAGGTTTTTTGAACTGGCTTGTGACAGTTTGAATTTGGTGAATCCCAGAAATGAATGTTTTTGAACTAATCCATTTCTCAAGGTGTGAGACCCTTTGAGTGCATTAGATTCACTTAAGAGACCTTGATTAGATCACTTGATCAGATTGCTTTTGTTTGGACTGTATCAGTGAGGTCAATGGAGCATGACACAGGTTGGCTTTCCAACCTCTTGTTGTGTCTTATATAAACTGAGAGCACAAAGAGAGGGGAGAAAGAGAAACAGAGAAGACAGCTCTGCCATTTAGACCAGGCCATGTGGGAGAGAGGACTCCAGATTTGCCTAGAGCTGCAGAAAGACAGAGAAACCCCGAGAGGCTCAAAGAGTCAAGGCATGGCCTAGGGACAGATGCCTGATCACCCACAGCTGAGCTCAAGAGAAAGTAGAGAGAGATCAGCAGACCTGTCATCTTGCCTCAACATTTGGCAGGACTCCAGGACCTGCTAGCAGCTGACCTTTGGTGAGAAAGCATCTCTGATGATGCCTTGATTTGGACATTTTTACAGACTTGGAATTGCAAGCTTTTACCCTTAATAAATTTCCCATTATAAAAACCAACTCATTTCTGGTATTTTGAATGAGCAGCCTTTGGCCAACTAAGACATGGATATATTTTACTTTCCCTTTAATGTGCGTATTTGAGACAATATCTGACTTTGTAAAATGGCCTTTTAAAACTTGTTCTTTAATAACAAATTAACTAGAGAAGAACTGGGCTTAAAAGATGATTACCTGATGGTGATGCATCAGGTCCACTTAATCAACTATAGGCAGGGAGAAAATTTTGTGGACCTCAACATTGAATAGCTAAAAAAAAAGAATAAGTTTGTCCTACATCCATGCAGTGTGATATAAGGGTAAATATATATTCATTTCCCTGTATGAATGTGTGTGCATGTACGTAACTTCAGCTATCTTTGAATTGACAGGAACAATGACAACAGAATGTCAGTATTACAGATCACTCTCCCCATACAGTAGAGCAGAGAAGGCAGTGGAATTCAGGGTACCAGGTATGCTTCAGGGAAGAGTTGTTTGGGATTCTCTTGCTTCAATACAGAACTTGCTTGGGGATGTAGAGGGGGTAGCTCTCAATGCACTTTCTCTGTTCTAAAGGAGATGTTCTCTGCACAATGGTGTTAACGATGGCCATCTTCCTAGTCACCAATTCAATGAAGAATTGGAAAGTCACCATGCCCTGAATTTTTTTTATTTGATAAATAATTTTTATATTTATTTTAATTTTTTAATTTTAAAAATTGATAGAAAAATATTAATATATTATTATTCACTACATTCCATATGCCCTGAATTCTTGAACCTTTTATACCTTTATAAAACTTGTACTTTCTAAACATGAATGGTCTGATAGAGGTAATTGAGGTCTTTTAAATGCAAGGAGCTTTGAAATTTATAATCTTTTTAAATTGTTTTCTTCCTTCAGGTTTCTATTGAGCATAATGAACAAAATGGGATGGCCAATCTCCTGCTGTCCTTATAGCCTATGGGTATCATGCTTAATATGGAGTTCATCTATTTCTAGGTCTCATCCAAAAGTTAACAACTTAATCAAATGTGCAAAAGCAACAAACTTGTTGGTCTATTAGGTAAGCATTTCTTTGCTTCATTATTTTTTTTAATGTGGATTATATTAAATCTCCATCTTTTTAAATTAAAATATTTGGAAGGTAAGAATAAGGGAAAGTTTAGGAGAGTATTGAATAAGAAATATTTAAAAATACTTAAATGGCTTTCATACTTTCAATGCAAATCATATATTTTACTTTGTTGTGTTAAATTATACACTTCCAGGAATTATTATCTCCCTTCTATTTCATCAATTTTATTTTTAGAAGCACTTTAATTTTATGTGACAAGAGGTCCTCTCTTACCACTTCTATTCAACAATGTGCTGATATACTAGCTAGTGCAATAAGGAAAGAAAAATAAATAAAAAGCTAGGTTTGGAAAGGAAAAATTAAAACTCTCCTCATTTACACATTACATTTTGTCCATGTAGAAAATTGTACAGAATCTACAAAAACAAATGCAAATAAACAAGAACAAAAAAACAAAAGCAAAAACAACTTCTAGAACCAGGAATTGAGTTTAGCATGGTCGCAGGATACAAGGTCAATGTAGAAAAGTCAGCAGAATTTCTATATTCCAGCAATAAGCAATTGAAATTGGAATGTAACAAAATAATACAATTCTCAGTAGCAAAAAAAGTGAAGTATAAGTATAAAGCTAAGAAAATACATTCAGGATCTATATATGAAAATGATGAAACACTGATGAAAGAAATCAAAGAAGATCCAAATGTTTGGGGAGATATGTTGTGTTCATGGATTGGAAGACTGGAAAGTTGTGATGTCAATTATCCTCAATTTGTTCTTTAGATTCCACACAATTGCAATCAAAATTCCAAGCTTTCAGTTGGTATCAAAAAGCTGATTCTAAAATGTTTGTGGAAATGCAAAGACGCTATAATAAATAAAACAATTCTGAACAAATTGAGAAGAATATTACCCAATTTCAAGACAATATAAAGGTACAGTAGTCAAGAGATTAGCAATAGTTAGACATAGAGATCAAAGGAACAGAATAGAAAGTCCATAAGTAGACCTACTGAAATACAGTCAGCTGATTTTTGACAAAAATGGAGAGGTATTCCAATGAAGAAAGGATAGTCTTTTCAACAAATGGTGATGGAGAAACCTGGAAACCTCTATCCTGGCAAGATGAGCAAGTTAACATCACCAGTGATAAGTCATATTACTATCATGAATCCCAATATGATGTGGTGAGACCACTTTACATCTGTGACATTTTCACCAAAAACTCCTATCTCCATGCTAATAAAAAGTACATTTCAGACCAGCCCAAATTGAGGGCTATTTTAAGAGATACCTAACCAGTACTCCTCAAAACTGTCAAATCCTGAAAAACAAGGAAAGACTAGGAAATTGTCATGGTTGAGTGGAGGCTAAGGAAACAAGAGAACTCAATGAAAATGTGGAACCCTCAATTGGATACTGAAATAGAAAAAGAAAAAAAAAAAAAAAGAAAAAGAACATTAGTGGAAAAACTAGTGAAGTCTGAATAGGATCTGGAGTTAATTAAGGTTAATGTACCAATATTTCATAGTTTTGATAAATGTATCATGTGTGGAAATTTAAGATTATTTTATGAATCCCAAAAAGAGAAAGATTATGATTGTAAACTAATCTAGTCCTCTGGGTGTGATACCCTTTGATTGTATTAAAATTCAGCTGAAGTGTCGTTGATTAAATTAGCTGTTAAGATTAGGGCTTTTCAGATTCAACCACATCAGTAATGTGTGATTCAGGTTGAGTTCACCTCTTGTTGAGTCTGATATAAATGGACACTCACATGGACAGACACAAGAAGACACACAGAGGAGAGAACTTTGTCATTCTTGATCATGCCATATGACAGAAAGGAGAAGGCTTAACCAGCTAAAGCCCTGGGAAGAGATGGACCTTTGCCTGATAGCTTACAGCTAACCTTGGGAAGAGGGCCGAGACTGATACAGGAAGCCTTGAGAGACAAGCCCTTTGCCAGCCTCCTTCTGAGATTGGGAAGAAGCTGGACCCATGAATCCTCAAAGGAAGAGGAAGCCCAGAGGGGTAGGCTGAAACCCAGCAGAGATCAACCACCATCTTATTTCAACACGTGGCAGCTGACTTTAGTGAGAAAGTACCTCCTATGGTACCTTGGGACTGTAAGCTTTTTACCCCAAATAAGCATCCTTTATAAAAGCCAACATATTTCTGGTACTTTGCATGCGCAGCCCTTTGGCGGACTGATAAACCATGGTAATATATAATGTTAATGTTACGGGAAACCGATAAGGGGTACACAGGAAATTTCTAAATTCTTTTTTGCAACTTTTCTGCAAATCTGAAGTTATTCCCAAATAATAAAAGTTATTTAAAAAATAAAATGAAGGATGGCACTTGTGTTTGTTTTTGTTAATTTGTAGACAAAGACCCATAGACAGGTGCAAAGAATAAATCCTCTTTTGCAACCCAGAACTCGTTGTTCAGTATGAGTATTGATACAGATAAGAAGGGAAATACATGAAAAAAATAAAATAAAATAAAATGAAAGAAAATAAAGACAATTTCTGGTAAACAAAAGCTGAGATAATTCATACTAGCTGAACTGCATTAAAGAAATGTTAACTTTCTGAAGTTTCACTAACAGTGTGATGAGTTAATTAATTAAATAAAGGCTTGGGGATTTTCACTGTAAGATAGCTGGATGCTGAACATACTTTAGCATACTGTAGAGAAAAGGAATAAAAGACTTCAAGACATAGATATGGGATAGAATAATTAAAGGATAGAACATAAGGGACAGAATTCCACCCAATAACTATGTTCCCTGAGTAAGTATTTGGAATTGAAGCAAATAATAAAGACTTGAAACATACACTGTTGAAAGAAAAACCATAATATTAAAAACAAACAATTAAATACTTTGGAAGCTATTCTCTAGAAGGTCAAGGTGATGGTGATATACCACAATTGAAATATACTTCATCATTTAAGTGAGAATGGAGGTATCAATGATGGTAGAAACCCACTTGTAAAACTTGACCTTCAGAATCAAGCAATAACCTTTATACAAAGCACTGTCGACACACGAAACTCATTGGCCTGAAAGTATTTCTGTCCTGTGCTCACTTGAAATCCCTGACTTTAAGAATGCAATTAATAATTTCTTGTAGTTAAAACCCCCTATGGATATTAAGCATCCTCTTTCATCAGAAAGCCAAATGGGCTGATAATCATGATGGCCTCAGGCAGGAATGGTGGATATGCATAGTTCCAAAATATCCCCTTGACCTTAGCAAAGTTGACCCGACAGTATTTTAAAAATGCAAATGCAATATCAGTTTATCAGCAAAAACAAAAAAATTCTTGAGATCCCAATAGAGCACTAAGGGTTGAAGAAATTAGAGCCCTTCTCCTAGGAAAAGATAGCAAATTATACTTATCAGGATAGACATTTTTTCAGTGTTTGGATTCTGTAGTATTAGGGAATTTGGAATGATTGAATGACTTGTACATTGTAGTGGGATCAAATCCACTATAACTTTGGACCCAGTATTTAGTTCATAATAAAAGAAGAATGCTGGTCTTATGCATTTCATTTTTCAGAAGTACTAGAAATACAAAGGAAGGGTCTATTGAAGATTCAGCTGTGATGTTTGATGAAAGAGGATGTTTTGTCAGTTTGGACTGTGGAACTATATGATGTTTTATATGATGTGGTAGTACTTCTAACAGTTTAAAAACATGATCAATGAACCATATTTTACATGTGGGTAAATCACTACCCACAATTCATTCTAATAGCACTGCAACAAAAATAATGTGTTCCCTGTTCCTACAGTTCCTAGCACTACCACTTTGCTAGTTTCAGTTCTCAGAAGAGAAATTCTTTTATCAGGGAAAACCGGAAACAAATAAGAACAACACAAACAATTCCCCCATGTGGCAGTTTGGCATTGTTTATGAATTCCAAAAAGAGATATGGATTATGTTTGTAAACTGGCCTGTACCTGGGCGTGATTAAATTATGATTAGGGCTTTGATTGAGCCACATCAGTAGGACGCCAAGGGGAACAGGGAATCATGGAGAAAACTACAGGGCAGAGAAGAGAGTTGGAGTTTTGATCCAGGAGCCCTGGAAGTAAATATGCAGGAGAAGCAGATATGTGAGGAAAGAGAGAAGGTACTGTTAGACACAGCAGAAAGACAAAGCCTAGAAAGCCTGATAGTCTACAAGTGACCTTTCGGAGACAACAGAGCAGCTCATCCCAGAGAAAATCAAGCCCTGGGAGAAAGATGAGACTTATCCCAGCCTACATCTGATATTGGAAGAAAGTGGGACCATGGAGCCCTAAGAGGAAGAGGAAGGCTGAATGTTGGCAGCCATCTTGCTCCAACACATGGCAACAGACTTTGGTGAGGGAAGTAACTTATGCTTTATGGTCTGGTAACTGTAAGCTTCCACCTCAAATAAATACCCTTTATAAAAGCCAACCAATTTCTGGTATTTTGCATCAGCACCCCTTTGGCTGATTAATATACTCCATATAACTGGAAGCTGACTTGCATACGAATGATTTAGAAATGCCCATTCCACTCAGAAGCAAACACAAAAAAGCACACCCCTCTACAAAAACAAAACAAAACAAAACAAAAACAGCCAAAACACCCAAATATTATATTATATGCTGGGTTCCTTGTACATAGTGTGGAGCAAGATAAAACATAGATGGAGCCACCAGAGTGCTCTCTTATGCTACAAAGCTCAGTGTTATATGATCATGGAAAATTGCTATGACTCTATAAAGTCAGGGCCACTGGGGGTTCAGCTCCCTCAGACAAGGAGATTTAAGTCACCTCACTGGGACAGAATTATGACCTACTGAAGAGCTTAGCCAACTAAATTCTTTCATCTAAGGCCTTTGATTCTGAGGAGTAGATTCTAGAATGGAAAGAACCATTAGAAAATTATTCATTATTGTTGTGGAGCCTGGGTAGGTTGTCACCTGCTTGTTTCCTCTAATTTCTGGAACTGTGAGGTTTCTAGGACCTCCCTTTATTTCTTTGAGATCCCACAATGTCCTTTTAATAGTTTCTATTTTTGTGTGCTTGTTAGTTTCTCTTTATTATTATTATTTTGTATAATCAGAGATACTTCATTAACATACCATGTGCTAAAAAATCCTCAAGTTGACTAATACATTGCTTCCTTTATATTTCTTCACTGATTTTGAATATTTAGAAAATGTCAACATCCTTATTAAATAAACTATATTCTATATGTCTGTCTATGTATATCTAGCTAGTGATGTAAATAGCTATATATATATATTTCTGAATTACAGTGGACAGTACATATACTACTATAGTAACAGCAGAAAATTAGGAGTATAAAATATATTCTTGCATGATTTCATCTTACCTACTGGATGTGCATTTCAATATATGCTTTTTAGGTAAATGTTTTCATGGGTAGAGTCTTGGCTGAAGTTGTATAAATAGTGGGAAAGAGCTAAGTGACAAACTGAACTTCTTCAAGCTTCATTTGCTAAGCAGCTAACCTATGTTTAAGCAAACTATTTTTATCTTCCAACTCAGCTTGTTTGCTCCTCTTTTTAATATCAAAGATTATAATATCACATGTCATAAAATTAGTGGAAATAAGATATTAAAAAATAAAATAAATATAAAACATGAAAACAAATAATTTTCAAGGAAAAACAAGTCAGAGAGAGAAGCAGGGTATTGATATGGAAGAATTTCGGAGTCACTTGAATCATATATTATTTATCACCATTAATACTCCAAAGCAATTTATGTCAAGCTTCTCCATGCAATATCTGTAAAAGCTCTAGACACCTATTCAGAAAGAGTGATCTGAAATCTTGTATTCCTCCCAGCTGTTGATATCTCAGTGCTTTGTCAGGTCTTAAAAGAATTGTATTTTACATGGAGTAGTACTTTGGTTAAAAATAACACAAAATGTAGCACAAGTTAACAAATGTGTGATCGTGAAGATACTAGCTAATATTTCCAAACTGACCTTGACCATCCTTTTCTTGAAGAATCTTTGCTAGAGAATGCACTGCCTAGACAAACTTAGTCACTATTTAAACACAAAATAATTCAGTTTGTACAATCATAATTTATTTACTTGTGTTAAAATTCTTTATAGCTGGATATATTATCTTATATTGCTTTGGTATAACCTTATCTAAAGAGAAAGAGTTAAAATATGTGGTGGTTCAAAATCCTTCATTCATATGATTCTACAAAGTAAATACAAAGTGAATGGTAGTTTGAGAAACCTGAGTCTGTAACATGTATACATAAGTGCTCCTGGTGTCTTCCTAGTTTTTTTCATTTTTATTTTTTGAGAGCTATATTTCAGCTTTTTAAAAACTTTATTTTTAAAGAGCTTTAAAATATAGAAAAGTGACATTGAAAATATAGGAGATTCCCATATACCCCACCCCCGCACCCTTTCACATTTTTGCCTATTAACAACATCTTTCATTAGTGTGGTACATTTGTTACAATTGATGAAAAAATATTGAACCATTTCTACTAACCATGGTCTATAGTTTACATTATGGTTTAAACATTGCACCACACAATTTTATAGGTTTTGACAAAATGTATAATGACCTCTACATTTTGTAAAAATCTATATTATACAATGATGTATAATGGGTCACTGCAATATCATGCAGAACAATTTCAATGCCCTAAAAATGCCCTATGTTCCACCTATTCTTCCCTCCCCCTCCCCTCAGAAATCTGGCAATCACTATCTTTATATCAATGTTACAAGATCTTCTGTTACTACAATAATAATAAGTCTACTTTGGTCCATGGTTGCATTCTCCCTTATGTTTGTTCATTCCTCAATCTTGAGGATTTTGGGGTGGTGATGCCCACTCTACTTCTGACTTAGAGGGGACTTAGATCTTATGGGGCAGATGGAAGGAACTGTTTTGCTTGCAGTTGTAGATACTCTTTGCTTTTTGGGATGGCTGTTGTTCATCATCATCATTTTGTTAGTTGCCCTGGGCAAGTCCAATGACCTGGGAAGTAGGTGTTGGCTGCATCTCTGCTGAGATTCAGGGCTCAATTGGCATATGAAATGCTGGAAGATTTAAGTCTCTGGGACATATATTTAGCAGGTATAGTGCTAATTATAGGTTCAAATAAAAGGGGTGGGAGAATCATGTGTATGGAAATTATAAATGAGCTTAACTCTGTTATATTGGGGAAATAGGTTATCATATATATATGGGGTGCTGATTTCATGGGGTTGTGTTCCTTGCCTATAGTGTCCATATGTCTCTAGAGCCCTCAGGAGCATCCCTGTTTGAGGCTTTGTTTACTGTGGCAGTGAGTGAGATCTGCCTGAGATGTGCATAAGTGTAACCTCTGGAATGACCTCCTCCATACTCACTTTGGAATCTCTTAGGTACAAAAACTCTTTTTGTATTTAATGTTTCCCCCTTTTGGTCAAAATCTTTTCCAAATGCATCACTGCTTGGTGCTTGCTTTTACTCCCTTGGTGCCAGGGAGGCTCATCCCTGGGAGTCAAGTCCCATGCTGGGGAGGGGGGTTGGGGTGAAAGAGAAGGTAGTGAGTTGATTTGCTGAGGTTGGCTTAGAAAGAGGCCACATTTGAGTAACAAGGAGGTTTTCAGGAGGTAACTCTTAGGCAAAAGATGTTATTAGACTGTTTCAATTTTACAAGAATAAGGTTCATGAGTACAAGCATTAATATTGAGGACTTGGTATATTAGTCTGTTTTCTTTTATTAGGCACTGCCTATGTACTCTAGAGATTCTTGCTACTCTATTAGAGAACATAGCAGGACTCCCCAGGATGGTAATTTAACAAGTTGTTGGTTATTGTGTGGGCCTCCACCTATTGAGATAACACTCTATGACCACATGAACACATTCATCCATAAAGGTATATCCCAGGTGCACCTTTTCCCACATATCCCCCCACTGTTGACACCCTGCACTAGTGACCTTTCGCTGCCATAGTTGCCAAAAGAACACTTCCACAATTGTATTCTCAACCACAGTCCTCTACATCTTCAGAGTTCACCTTTTCCTCCCTTTAGCCCTCCCCCCCCAGCTCTATGGAGCCCAACCTACCTCTCCAAACCTGCTCACAATCACACTCCAGCATTGTCAACCCCACTCACATCACTGCATCACGACCACCCCCTTCAACTTCCCCGATTCACCTTATCATAGATTCTTCCCAGATTGAGCATCAGCTCACCACTCTCTACTCCTTTTCTATCTCTTGGTAACCTATATTCCAGGCTCTACCTCTGTGAATCTGCTCAATATCCTTAGTTCATATCAGTGTGATCATGTGATATTTTTCCTTTAGTGACTTGCTTACTTCTCTCAACATAGGGTCTTTAAGATTCGCCCATGCTGTTGCATGTGCCAATGCTTCATTCCTGCTTACAGCTGAGTAATATTCCATCATATGTATATACCACATTTTGTTTATCCATTCACCTGTTGATGGGTATTTGGGTTGCTTCCAACTTTTGGCAATTGTGAATAATGTGGTGGTTAACATTGGTGTGCATATATCTGTTCACATCCCTACTTTCATTTCTTCTGGGTATATTCTTAGTTGCAAGAATGCCAGGTCATATGGCAATTCTATACTTTGCTTCCTGAGGAACCGTCAAATCATCCTCCACAGTGGCTGCACCATTCTACATTCCTACAAGTAGTGGATGAATGTTCTTATTCTTCCACCTCATCTCCAACACTTGTAATTTTCTGTTTGTTTCTTTTTTAATAGCATCCAGTCTAATAGGTGTACACTGATCTTATTGCAGTTTTGATTTATACTGCTCTACCAGCTAGTGATGTTGAGAATCTTTTCTTATGATTTTTAGCCACTTATATTTCATATTTGGAAAAGTGTCTATTCAAATCTCTTGCCATTTATTTTGGCTTTTTTTTTTTAAACTTTATTTTTAAAGAAGTTTTAGATTACAGAAATGTTACATTGACAATATAGGGGATTCCCATATATCCCACCCCTTCCCCTTCTCACATTTTCCCCTATTTATAACATCTTTCATTAGTGTGGATCATTTGTTACAACTGATGAACAAATATTGAACCACTGCTACTCATGGTAGTCTATAGTTTATATTTTATTTTACACTTTGCACAGTACAATTTTATAGGTTTTGACAAAATGTATAATGGCATGTATGTATCATTGCAATACCATGCAGAACAATTCCAATGTCCCCAAAATGCCCCATGTTCCACCTATTCTTTCCTCCACCTCCCCTCAGAACCTCTGGTAATCACTATCTTTATATCAATGTTGCATGTTCTTCCATTACTAGAACAATAACAAGTCTACTCTGGTCCATAGTTCCATTCTCTGCTTATGTTTGCTCATTCCTCAATCTTGAGGATTTTGGGATGGTGATTTCCACTTTGCTTCCGATTGAGGTGGGGGCTTGGATCCCATGGGGCAGATGGGTGGAACTGTCTTGATTGCTTGCAGTTATAAATACACTCTGTGTTTTGGGATGGGCATTGTCCATCATCATCATTTTGTTAGTTGTCCTGGGCAAGTCCAATGAACTTGAGAGTAGGTGTTGGCTGCAACTCTGCTGAGGTTCAGGGCTCAACTGGCATGTGAACAGAACAAAGACTTAAATCTCTGCAATGTATAGCTTGCCCACTTTAAAAAAAAAATGGGTTGTTTGTCTTTTTATTTTCAATATGTAAGATTTCTTTATATATGCTGTATATTAGGCCCTTATCAAATAGATGGTTCTCAAATATTTTATCCTATTGATTAGGCTGCCTTTTCACTTTCTTGTGAAACTCCTTTGAAGTACAAAACTTTTACTTTTGAGGTGGTCCCATTTATCTATTTTTTCTTTCAATGATAATGCTTTGGGTATAAAGTTTATGAAACCATTTCCTACTACAAGTTCTTGTAGATATTTCATTACATTATCTTCTAAGAGTTTTATGTTCTTGGCTCCTATATTTAGATCTTTGATTCATCTTGAGTTAGTTTTTGTATGGAACATAAGATAATGATCCTCTCTCATTCTTTAGGATATGCATATCCAGTTTTCCCAATACCATTTTGTTAAAGAGACTATTCTGTCCCAGTTGACTGTGTTTGGTGGCCTTGTCAAATATTAGTTGGCAAAATATGCATGGGTCTATACATGAACTCTCAATTCAGTTTCATTGGTCAGTATGTCTAACCTTGTCCCAATACCATGCTGTTTTGACCACTGTAGCTTTGTAGAATGCTTTAAAATCAGGTAGCGCGATTCCTCCGATTTCGTTTTTCTTTTTCAAGATGTTTTTGGCTATTTGGGGCCCCTTACCCTTCCAAATGAATTTTATAATTGGGTTTTCCAGTTCAGTAAATAATGCTGTTGGAACTTTTATTGGGATTGTGTTGAATCTGTAAATCAATTTGGGTAGGATAGACATCTTAATGATATTTAGTCCTCCCATTCATGGACATGGAATATTCCTCCATTATTTTAGTTCTTCTTTTATTTCCTTTAGCAATGTTGTGCAGTTTTCTATGTACAAGTCCTTTACATCCTTAGTTAAGTTTATTCCTAGATACTTGATTCTTTTTGTTGCTATTGTAAATAAAATTTTTTCCCTTAATTTACTTCTCAGATTGCCCATTATTTGTGTACAAAAATGTTACTGATTTTTGCATGTTGCTCTTATATCCTGCCACTTTACTGAACTTGTTTCTCTTCTTCTCCTGTTTTTTTCTTTCAACCTATAGAACTCCCTTTAGAATTTCTTGAAGGGCAGGACTCTTATTGACAAATTCTTCAATTTCTGTTTATCTGTGAATAGTTTGAACTCGCCCTCATTTTTGAATGACAATTTTGCTGGATACAGAATTATTGGCTCATAGTTTTTTTCCCTTCAGCACCTTAACTATGTCATATCACTGCCTTCTCATCTCCATGGTTTCAGATTAGAAAATCTTATCAAGCTACCATTATATGTGATGGATCTCATTTCTCTTGCTGCTTTCAGGACAGTCTTGAACTTTTGACAATCTTTTATGTGGCTCAGAGTACATCCACTAGGATTTATTGTGCTTGGAGTATTCTGTGCTTCCTGGATGTGTATATCCATGTCCCTCACAAGAGTTTAGTAATTTTTGGTTTTTATTTCCTTAAACACTCCTACTGCCCCCTTTCTCTTCCTTTCTCCCTCTGGGATGCCCATAATGCATATGTTTGTTCATTTCATGTTGTCATTCAATCTCCTGAGTCCCTGCTGAATTTTTTCCTTATTTTTTTCTATCTATTCTACTATCTGTGTGATTTCAGATGTCCTATCTTCAACGTCGCTAATTCTTTCCTCTGCCCGTTCAAATCTTGTGTTACGTGTTTCTAGTGTATTTTTAATTTCTTGCACTGTGCCTTTCATCACCATAAGACCTATTATGTTTTTATGTATGGTTACAATTCCTTCTGTATGGTCTCCCAGTGTCTTCTGATATTTCTTTATCTCTTTATCTCTATCTTTTTTATATTTGTTTGGACATCCTTGGTTAGTTGTTCCATATTGTGCATTTCATATTAGTTGTTTCCATATTGTGCATTCCCTCCTAATGATTTTTGTTCATTAGGCTGGGCCATGACTTCCTGGTTCTTAGTATGACTTGAAATTTTTTTGCTTATATCTAGGTATCTGTTTATCATGAAGGGCTTATTCAATTGGTTAGTTTCTTTTTCTAGTCTAGGGTTTTATTTTTGTTTGGTTTTGTATTAGAAGTTCTCTTTATCACTTGGTTTCACTTATTCTGTACCCTTCTTATAGTTTCTAGAGAAAGGGTGCATCCTGCCATTCCTTACTCTGCCATCTTGGATCTCCCTATATTTTAGCTTTGACATAAGAGAATATTTATGGAACTTAAATTTAATTTTGCAATCAATCTGTAAAATTATGATGGACATGAAAATAGGAAAAATTTATAATCTATAATGGAGTCAACAATTTAATAAGCCAGCATGCCAAGTGATATTCTTAACTTTTATGTATTCATCTCAGCAAGAATCTAGTTAGGGTTAACCTGCAGGCATGCATTTTAGTTTGCCATCATGGCAGTGACATAACCAGTTACTGCTCTATAAGTTCCCTTAATCTTCTGATAGCTTTAATGCCATTCCTAGGACTAAAGCATTGTCCTTTCCCAAGCCAACATTGAATTAAGCTTCTTACTAGAAAAATAAATGATTCTTATAAACATTATTTTGCTACTTTTTGTCAGAAAGTTGACCTCATCATATCCCTATTTCCATCTGCCTATCTCTGTATATTATCCAGCTAGCTAGGGTAGATAGCTAGCCATCTATTCAGCCCCTCTTTCATCAGTACCTATTATAAAAGATAACAGTTTAATTAAAATTCCAATGAAGTATTTTCTTGCTGAAAAATACCAATTTTGAAAAATTATCAATTAACAATAGCAAAGCATTTGCATTTTAAAGAATAGAATAATAATTACCAAATAGCTCAACACTGGATAATCCATTCTTGGACTTTCTGAAAATTTTATTTGGGGACAATTTTTAAATTAAAATAAACATGACCCATCATAGGCTTCTGATTACAAATATGTTTTAGTTTAAATTAATAAAACACAGCTACTAAATCTCAGAATTTTTTTTTTTAAGATTTTTTTTTAAACCATGGACTGTGTAGACCCTGTGTTGGAGAATGAACCATATCCTCCATAAAAGGCATGTTCAGTCCCCAAGCCCTGGTCCTGTGGGAGTGAACTTGTATGAAATTTGACCTTTGAAGCTGTTGTTAGTTATGTTGTGTGAAGACTGAATGAGGGTGGGCCTTTACCCAATATGACTGAAGTCCTTGTAAAGAATGGAAATTTGGCATGGAAGAGAGAAGCATGAGGAGCAGCCAGAACCTGAAAGTCAACAGAACCTGGAAGAGAAAGGAAAAGACTCTGCAATGTCAGCCTATGTGCATTGCCATGTGATGGGAAAAGCAAAGGACCAAGGATCATTGGCAATCAGTCACAGGACCCCAGTCTTTGGGGAGAAAGTATTGCCTTGCTGATATCTTGATTTTGGACTTCTCCTAGCCTCAAAACTGTGAGCCAATAAATTCTTGTTATTTGTATGGTATTTGTTTCAGCAGCGAAGAAACTAAGTTACCCTGGGTATATAAATTATAAATATTTAAATAAAATACCTATTTGAGAATTATAAATATATACTGAAAAGTGAGAAACCTTCCTGATATTTGCTATGTGAAATATGTTATCAGGATGCTAATATTTTATGTTAAATATTAAAATATATTAAAATTAAATTATTTTCCTCTAATTAGGAAAGGTATAATGGGACACATCTCCAATGCTTTAACTTTTATGAAATTTAGATAATGAAAGCATTAAAATAATCATATTTTCTTTGTGAAAGTAATGCTTTAATTTTTGCTTTAGATCTTGCTTGTTTGTGCAAGAAAGATGCAGCTTAAATTTATTTTTTAAAAATAGTTCCAAAAATAAGTAGAAAAAAATACTCACTAATTAGATTGATAGTAATTTTTTTAGTAGAAGGGGGTTTCTATAAGATCAGATTGTTTCTGTAACTTCATTATACAATTTTAAAAAAAATCAGTTTCGTTTTATGTAAAATAGAACAACATTTCTCCCATTGTTTTCCCTCTATCTGTGGTTTTTCTGCTTAAGCAACCCTGTATTTATTCTGTAAGACTATATCTATTCATGTGAAAAAAATCTAGCTCTTCCAATTTTCATTTAATTTGCATTGGTATCTTGGAGTGACTCTGAAACCTTTTTTTCTTCCTCACTACAAATGCCATTTTTCTTTATGCTGCCTGAGTTGTAAGTAACATTGGAATCATGATGTACACAAAGTAAGAATGAGAGTAAATAATATCTCTTTTGTCTATGAATATAATTTCAGAAGCAAAAGAATATAATAAACCAAAAGGATAAACCTTGGTAGGGAAAGATGACATGAAGAGAAGTGGAAAGGAGGAATATTTCTACATGCTGCATCAAAAGAGAAACTAAGGATTACCTGAAGCCTGAAATGCTAATCTAGGTTCAATTTTCTTGTAGTGTTTCTCATTTCTAATACACTGTGATAGAACAAGCAAGTTAATATCAAACTTCTTGCTGAAAGTCATAATATACAATATTCTGTTGAAATTGCATTTGTAGTTGCATACTGCCTAGGAAATGCTGGCATATATCTACACCAATAAAAGATGAGATTTAGGGGCTAATATAGCAGATCAAACTTCGTTATAATCCTCTTTTAAGATCAAATACAGGTCTCTTTTCCTAGTGGGAGGTTATTATTGTAAGAGAAAACAACTGATTTCATTTCTGTTTCATAATTGTGCTTTTATTCAATTCATTATTTATTTATATAAGATTTATAAATAGGAGGTTTATAAACTTTGTACAATAGAAATGCCCTACATATTCTTATGCTCTGTGGTAGCAAAATTTAGAGAGAAAGTGGGAGATGGAAGGAGGGGGTGGAAGGTGGGACAAAGAGAAGAACAGAGAGGGAGGTGTGGAAAGCGAGACATAGGAAGAGGTGTGGGGAGAGAGAGGATCCAAAAGAGAAATAGGAAATATCAATAAATTTATATGACAACACTTAAAGTCATTCTGAATATGCGATTACAATAAAATATTTATTGACAGTCTTACCTTGATAGTATTTGTAATGTTTAAAGTAACCTCTCTCCACGCAGCCCTGCCAGCGCCGGTGGAATTCAGTGACAGTTCATGCTAGCAGCAATGGCTGAGTGGTAAGAAACGACTCATATAGGGCCTCATAAAGATAAGATATTATAATTAGAGCTTTTTTGTTTTTTTTTGCTGGTCTTGGAGAGTTTCATTTCAAGTATCACTGATCTCTACCTATTGCCAATTATTTCTTTTTCAAAATTTCTTGTATAATGTAATTAGCATGTTTGCAATTACGAATGTGGTGCTATTTTCTAGGCAATCTTCAAAGATGTGCTCTCAGATTTCCAAGTTGTAGTTCATCAAAGAGAAAGTGTAATATCCTCGTAAAATAATTCAAGCTCTTAATGCCAAAAGGATTCTGGCAAATTATACCAATTCTTTGTGTGTTTATTTGTATGATTTTTATAAAGCTTTTTGAGCTATAATAGACATAAAATAGCCTGCAAATATTTGAAGTCTACCATATGATACACATTAGCATATGTGTGTATTCATTAAACCATCACCAAAATCAACATCCGATCTCCTTTCTCTCTCCATATTTTTTCTGCACATTCTACAACATCATATAAACAGAAACATATATAAACTTTTTTTCCTGGCTTCTTTTACTCTGAACAATTATTTTGGGATCAATCCCTGTTGTTGCATTTACCAACAGTTTGTTTCTTTTCATTACTGAGTAGTATTCTATTATATGTGTATCCGTCAGTGTTTTATCCATTGTTTAAAGTTTTTTTGCTTAAATCAAGGTGCTATGAACATTCTTGTAGAAGTCTTTGTATGGACATGAATTTTCATTTGTCTTGGGTAAGTACCTTGGAGTGAAATGATTGCATTATATGTCAGGTGTATGTTTAAGGTTTTTAAGAAATGTCACACTGTCGTCAAAAATGTTTGCACCATTTTACATTTCCAAGCAGCAGGGTATCAAATTTCCACTTCCTCTACATTCTCACTGATACTTGCTATGGTCAGTCTTTTAAATTTTAGTCTTTCAGGTAGATGTGTAGTGGTATCACATTGTATTTAATTTTCACTCCCCTAGTGACTAATGATACTGAGCATAATTTCATGAGCTTATTTGTCAATGTCATATCTCCTTTGATGAAGGCTCTGTTTAATTCTTTGGTTCACTTCTTTTATGGGGATATTTGCTTTTTATTATTGATATTTACAAGTTTTTTTGTATATTCCAAATAAGAGTCCATATCAGATCTGTAATTTTTAAGTATTTTTCCCAGCCTATGGCCTGTCTTTTCATTCATTTAACAGCATTTTTAGACAGGCAGGCATTTTTAATTTTTAATTTTGATATAAATTTACATTTTGTTCTCTAATGGATTGTGCTTTAGATGATGTATCACAAAAATTTTTCTCCTATGTTTTGTTTAATACTTTTATAGTTTAGATTTTATATTTATGTCTGATACATTTTGAGACAATTTTTCAGTATGATTTCAGGTATAGATTGGAGTTCATTATTTATCATAGGCATGACGAGATAGTCTGTCTTCATTTCTTCCTTTCTGGCCTCTGTCTTATCATTCATTTTACTTCTTCATCTTTTATGCACTATGCTCTACGTTATTGTATTTGTTTAAACAGTCAGTTATGTTTTAATAAGATTTAGATAATAAGAAAATATATTATATGTTCACCTATATGATTACTATTTCTGGCTTACTTCATTTCTTTATTTAGATTCAAATTTCTGTGTGGTACCATTTCCTTCTGCTTAGGGCATTTCCATTTCCTTACTATTTCTTTTTGTACAGATCTGGTGCTGATGAATTGTTTAAACCTTTCTATGTTTTTAAGGATCTCATTCTCATTTTTGAAGGATATTTCATGGTATATAGAATTCTAGGTCAACAATATTTTTGTTTTTCCCCAATGCAATAATTATATTTTTCCACTATCTTCTGGCTTACTTGTTTCTCATGAGGAATGTAATATCATTACCATCTTTTTCTTGTGTATATAACATGTCATCTTTCCTATGGCTGATTTGATGATTTTCTCTGTATCATTGATTTTGAGCAATTTGTTTATGTTGTACATTGATACGTTTTTTTTTTTCTTGTTTCTTTTACTTGGGGTTTAGTGAGGTATTTATTTTTAATATATTTTTAAATTTTAAAAAGATACTTAGATTACACAAATGTTACACAAAAATATAGGGATTCCCATATGCCCTGCTCCCCACACCTCCCACACTCTCCCACATAGCAACATTCTTTATTAGTGTGACACATTTCATTGCAATTGAGAAATGCATCCTGGGGCATTGCCACTGAGCATGTACCATAGTTCACATTGTAGTTTACACTCTCTCCCACACAGTTCTGCAGGTTATGGGAAAATATAAAATGGCCTATATCTGTCTTTGCAATGCCATTCAGGAAGATTCCCAAGTCCCATAAAAGCACCCACATTGCACCTGTTTTTCCCTTTTCCTGCCCCCAGAGAGTCCAGTGGCCACTGCCTCCATATCAATGCTGTAATATCTTGCATTGCTAGAATCACAAGTCTATAGTAAAATACCAGTAAGTCCAGTCTGGTCCATAGTTCATTCCCCAAACCCGAGGATTCTGGGATGGTGATGTCCACTCCACCTCTAATTGAAAGGGAGCTTTGATCCCATACAGCTGATGGGACTTTGTTGCTTGCAGTTGTAGGTTCTCTCATTTCCTTGGCATGGTAGTTGTCACCCTTACCTCTCCTGGGTGAGTCCAATGAACTGGAGGGTAGATGTTGCAATTCTGCTGAGGCTCAGAGCCCAGCTGGCACATGGATAGCCCAAAGATTCAAGTCTCTTGGACGTACACCTATAAACTCCAGCACCCAGTAAAGGTTCAAATGGAAGAGACAGATGAGCCCTGTGTAGGGAAGTCATAACTGAGTCCAACTCTGTCACTCTCAGGAGCACAGACTCCAAAGTAGGGCCCATTAGCAAGGCACCAAACCCCAGAGCTATCTGCCATGACCATAGGACCTGGGTTTCTCCAGAGCACTCAGGAGCTCCACTATTTGAGGTGGTGTCCACTTTTGCAGTCTATGAGATCCTGCTGAGATGTGCATAAGCATTTCCTCTGGGAAGAACTCCTGACTCACTTTGAAGTCCCTTAGCCATATAAACTCATTTGTCTTTACCTTTCCCCCTTTTTATTCAAGGTATTCTTCCAGTTGCATTGCTAGTTGGTGCTTGGTAGTAATCCCTCAGTGCCAAGGAGGGTCATCCCCAGGAGTCATGTCCCATGCTGTGGGGAAGGTAATACATTTAAATGCTGAGATTGGCTTAGAGAGAGGCCACATTTGAGCAACAAGGAGGCTATGAGGAGGAAACTCTTAGACACCCTACAATACAAGGCTAAGTTTCAATTTCAAGAGCAAAGGCTCAAAAGCATAGTCGTCAATATCAAGGGCCCATCAATGGGCCATCCTCCTTTGCCAGTCATTGCCCCTGCACTTGGTGTACTGTTGCTGCTCCATTAGAGAATGTGACAGAGCTCTCCAGGATGGGAATTCAATGTTCTCTCAGTTATTGTGTGAATCTCCATCCACTGTGACAATGCCCTGTGAACATTTGAATACATTTATATACCTTATATGTATGTCCAGGTGAACTTCCTCCCATATATCCCCCATCACTGACACCCCACTCCAATGATCCTCCCCTGCCCCAGTTGTAACCCTTCTGTGATCTAAAGCTTCTTCAAAAATGAAGCCAATAAAATAGCCAAATACAATTAATAGGAAAATGAAATAATAATGGTAGGTTTAAATATAAGAAGTAAAATACATAAAAATTTAAAGAAAATGAAAAATAAAATACAATATAAGAATTGGGATATTAAAAATAATGAAAATAATTAAAAAACATTTTTTTTGACATTTTGCCTTTCATCACTGTAATATCTGTTGTCCTGTATGTACAGTGACATTTTCTTCCATTTATTCCTCAGCGTCTTACTTGTTTTCATTTTGTTTTCAAAGAAGTTTTTGGTCACAGTAAAGTCACATATAGAATACAGGGGACTTCCATATACCCAACATCCTCTACCTTTTCCCCCTTCCTGTATTAATATCTTTTTATGTGTGGATGGTACATTTGTTACAACTGATATACAAATAGTGAAACATAGCTACTAACCATGGTGAATGGTTTACATTATGGTTTAAATTTTAGACTCTACACTTTTATAAATTTTGATGATATTTAACATGGCCTGTGTCCATCATTGCAAGATCATGTAGAACACTTCCATTGCCCACTAAATACCCCCTGTTCCATCTATACTATTCCTCCCTCCCCCTCCATTCAGGGCCCATGGCAACCCCTGGGCTTCACTCCTTGAAGTATAAGATTGATAATTACTTCCAACAACACTGAGGTCTTGACACACTGCTTTGTCCTCCCCTATTAGGAACCACCCATGCTCTTGAGAGACTCCTGTCCCTCTGTTTGAGAACATATCAGTCCTCCACAGGATGGGAGTCCAGCTCTTTCCCACTCATTATGTGGGTCTCTACCCACTGATACAACACATTATGACAAAATGATCACTCACACACTCCTTAGAAGCCTGCCTCAGGTGTGCCCTGTCTCGAATTCCCCCCCATCCAACACCCTAAGCAAGTAACCCTTCCTTTTCATATTGCCATAACAGTGTTCCAAACTTGGTACTTTGAACCACATACCTGTCAATCCCCAGTGTTCACCTGGTCCCTCCCTCAACACAGTTCCATGGACCAACCAACCCACCCTCTCCACTCTACCTACCTGTTAAACCTGCACTTCCCATCCCAATAGTATCACTATCTTGCTGTCATATCCCTTCAATACCCAGCTACACACTTCCACCTTATCATAAATTATGCCCATATGGGCATTGGCTCACAACCTTCCTCTGTCTTTCTATTTCCTCTAAACCTATCTTCCAGACAATAGCTCTCTGAGTCTGCTTAATTTGCTTAATTCATGTCAGTGAGGTCATGTAATATTTGTCCTTCGATGCCTGGCTTGCTTCACTCAACATAAGGTCCTCAAGATTCATCCATGTTATCCTATGTGTTAGCACTGTATTCCTTCTTATAGCTGAGCAATATTCCATTGTATGTATGTACCACATTTTGTTTATCTGTTGATGGGCATTTGGGTTGATTCTAACTTTTGGCAATAGTGAATAATGCTTCTATGAACATTGGTGTGCATATATCTGTCCATGTCCTGCTTTCAGTTCTTCTGAGTATATACCCAGCAGTGGAATTGTTGGATCATATAGCAGTTCTATAATTAGTTTTTTGAGGAACTGCCAAATTGTCCTCCAAAACGACTGGACCATTCCACATTCCCACGAGCAGTGGATGAGGGTTCCCATTCCTCCACATCCTCTCCAACAGTAGTAGTCTTCTGTTTTATTTAATGGCAGCTAGTCTAATGGGTGTAAGATGGTATGTCATTGTAGTTTTGATTTGCATTACCCTAATAGTTAGTGATGTTGAGCATCTTCTCATGTGCTTTTTATCCATTTGTATTTCTTCCTTGGAGAAGTATTTTTTCAAGTCACTTGCCCATTTTTAAAATGGGTTATTTGTCTTTTTATATTCAAGGTGTAGGATTTCTTTATATATGCTGGATATCAGGCTCCTATCAGATATGTGGTTGCCAAATATTTTCTCCCATTGGGTAGGCTGCCTTTTTAGTTTCTTGATAAACTTGTTTGAGTTTGCAAAAGTTTTTAATTTTGAGGAGATCTCATTTATCTATTTTTTCTTTCACTGCTCGTGCTTTAGGTGTGAAGTTCATGAAACCATTTCCATTACAAGGTCCTGTAGATGTTTCCCTACATTATCTTCCAAAATCTTCATGGTCTTGGCTTTTATATTGAGATCTTTGATCCATCTTGAATTGATTTTTCTATAAGGTGTGAGATGGTGTTCCTCTCTCATTCTTCTGCATATGGATATCCAGTTCTCCAAGCACCATTTGTTGAAGAGACCTTTCTCTCCCTGTTGAGTGGGCTTGTTGGCCTTGTTGAATATCAGATTATTGTATATGCGAGGATCTATATTAGAACTCTTAATTTGGCAGTATTGGTTGGTATGTCTATCCTTGCACCAGATGTGCAGTTAGGTCTTTGACTTTACCTCTTTCTTCTTTTTTGATATATGTATTTATGGCTATGAATTTCCCTCTCAGTACAGCTTTTGTTGTATCTCGTGGTTTTGATATGTTGTGCTGTTTATTTCATTCATTTCAAGGTAGTTACTGAGTTCTTTTGAAATTTCCTCCTTGACCCACTGTTTGACTAAGAGTGTGTTGTTTAACTTCCATATCTTTGTGCCTAATCTGTTTCTCTGGCCCTTACTGATTTCCAGCTTCATTCCATTGTGGTCAGAGAAATTTCTTTGCATAATTTCAATCTTTCTCAGTTCATTGAGAATTTTTCTGTGGCCTAGCATGTGGTCTATCTTGGAGATGACCCTTGGGCACTTGAGAAGAATGTATGCCCTGCTGTATTTGGGTTTAGTGTTCTGTATATGTCTATTAGGTTCAGATCTTCTAATGTATTATTCAAAGTCTTTGTTTCTTTATTGATTCTCTGTGGATATGTTCTGTCTAATGTTGGTAATGGTGTATTAAAGTCCCTCACTATAATTGTAGAGGCATCTATTTCTCCACTTCGTTTTTCCACTGTTTGCCTCTTGTATTTTGAGGCACCCTGGTTAGATGCATAAGTGTTTATGATTGTTCTATCTTCTTGAAAGATTACCCCTTTTACTAATATATAGTGTCCGTCTTTGTCTCTTACAATGGTTTTGCATTTAAAGTCTCTTTTGTCTAATATTAGTATAGCTACATCCACCCTTTTTTGGTTATTGTTTGCTTATAAGATTGTTTTCCTGCCATTCACTTTCAGCCTCCTTGTGTCCCTGGGTCTAAGATGGGTTTCTTGTAGACAACATATAGATGGGTCATATTTCCTTATCCATTCTGCCAATTTGTGTCTCTTGACTGGTGAGTCTAATCCATTAACATTCAGTGTTCCTACTCTCAAGGTCTTAGTTACATTAGCCATATTTTCTTTGGAGATATGTATGTCATATGTTGTTTTAATTTCTTTTTGTCATTTTAGTTGTTCTTACACTCTCCTCTAAATCTCTCTTGTTTTTTCCTTTCATCATACAGAACTCCCTTTAGTATTTCATGAAGGGCAGGTTTCTTATTGACATATTCTGTTAATTTTTGCTTATCTGTGAATATTTTTGAACTCTCCATCATTTTTTTTAATTCCCTGCTTTGCTGGATAGAGAATTCTTGGCTGGATTATTTTTTCTTTTAGTACCCTAACTATGTCATACCACTGCTTTCTTGCCTCCATGGTTTCAGATGAAAAATCAACAGTTAATCTTATTAAGCTTCCCTTGTATGTGATGGTTCTCTTTAGTTCTGCTGCTTTCAATATTTTCTCTTTGTCTTGAGTTTTGGCCAGTTTGATAAGTATAAGTCTTGCAGTAGGCCTGTTGGGATTTATACTGTTTGGGGTGCACTGTGTTTCCTGGATGTGTACATCCATCTCCCTCAATAAGATTGGGAAGTTTTCAGCTATTATTTTCTCTAATACTCCTTTTGTCCCCTTTCCCTTCTCTTCTCCCTTTGGGATGCCTATAATGTATATGTTTGTGCCTTTTGTGTTGTCGGTCAAATCCCTAAGTCCCTGTTGGGTTTTTTCTATCTTTTTATTAATCTGTTTTACTATCTGTTTGATTTCAGGTGTACTGTCTTCCACATTGCTAATTATTTGCCTGTTCAAATCTGCTATTATGTGCTTCCAGTGTATTTTTCATTTCTGGAATTGTGCCTTTCATGACCATTGTATTCATTATCTTTTTATGTGTGTTTACAACTTCCTCAGTATGTTCTTCCCATGTCTTCTTAATATACATAATCTCTTAATTCACTTCATTAAGTTGGTCCATGTTATTTGTTTGGACAGCTTTGATTAATTGTTCAATGTTCTGCATCTCTTCCTGGTTTTTAGATGTTCATTGGACTGGGCCATGTCTTCTTCTTTCTTAGTATGGTTTGTAATTTTTTGTTGTTGCCTGGTCATTTTTTTTTCTTGATGGGTTTATTCAGTTGATTAGCTTCTCTCTCTACTCTAGGGTTTTATTTAGCTGCGGTTTTGTTTTTTTTGTGTGTATGTGTGTGTGAGCTAAGTTTTCCCTTTGAGACTTTGTTCCTCTTATTGTATTTCCTCGCTATTGTCTATGATCCTTTGAAGGAAAAAGATTAGGGCCAGAGAAAGTGAAAGCTGTAAGAAAGGAAAAAGGACAATAGTAATAATAATAGTAAAAGTTAGAATAGGAACCATATAAGACCTTGGAAAATGAATATTTAACTCATGTAAGAAGTGCAGAGTAATAGGAGTAAAAAAGTGGAGTACCAACAATGAAATGGGAAACTGAATAGAGAAAAATATAAAGAATGTAATAAAAGACCAGAATGATGAGAAGAGAAGGAAGGAGAAAAGAAAAGAGAAAAAGAAAGAAAATTAATAAAAGAAAGAAAACAGGATAGATGAGGTAGAAACAAAAACTAGAAAAACTGAGGACTAAACAAAGAAAGGTGAAATGTAAAAACAACAACAGAAAGTGGAAGATAGAAAGATGTAGGAAGGAAAAGAGATAGTGTTGGTAGACAAAATTGGTATAAACAGAAAAGGGGAAATCAAGAAATAGGAAACACAGCAAACAAGAAACAAGCCATCAGCACCTTGAGCAATTTATTTCTTTGTACAGCTCTTTCAGATCAATGCCTCAAGCCTCCTGCTCTGTGGTTTCCCAAAACAGCTCAGTCAGGCAGGATCTTGCCCCCCAGCCATTTTTTGTGAAAGACATGATGAGTGTCCTTTTAAACCAATGCCATCGTGCTGCTTCTCTGGTGAAGTATTTATATCTATGATTTTTATAATTTTCATCAAATTTGGAAAAATTTCAGCTGTTGATTTTCTTTTTTCCCCCTGCTCTTCTCTCCTTTATGGATTCCATGTGTACATGTATCAGGTTATTAAAGGATGGAAGCAGTACCTTAAATTTCATTCTGGGATAAGCATCTTAACTTGTCTAGAAACTGTACTTTTAATTTAGTTTCTCTGGTCTAGATGAAGACATCCTATTTGGGGTCTCAAGATTATAAAGCTAAGAGAGTCTGAGAGTTCAAAGCTCCAAGTGTGTGTCTAAAGTCCATGAAGAGAAATTATTTAAAATTAAATTGACAGTTATACAGTGGGTCATCCCCAGATGTTCTCCTGAAGTTTCAAGAATGAATTTGAGGAAAGTCAGTATTTCTACTATGATTTTTTTTTAAAAGAACAACATAAAATACAAGCAAAATAAAACAAATCTAAGGTAAACTAAAATGAATTTTCCTTTGGTGCCAGTAAACTTAAAAGAAAATGAAATGTTATTTCAAAGTTTTCTTTGCCTTTCCTATTATTTCTCTTTTCCTTGTAATCTTCTGTGGAAAATGTTAGTTTGAAAAATAAAGCTTCAAATAGCTAGATGAGAGAACAAAGGCATTTTCAAAGCACTTAGAAAATTGCAAAATGTATGTAATTTAATTTTTAGAAGCAGCAAGGTAGAAAATGTGTCTTATAAAGTGTCATTATGGAAATGTTACATTCTGATTAGTTAACAGCTCTTATAGTATTCTACATTAGAACAAATCTAGGCAATTGAACTTTTTCTGTATTATCAGAGAATTTTACAAGGTTTACTTAGGGAAATTTCACCAAGCTTTGCTCAAGGGATTTAAAAGTCACTTCTATATATATTTTATTTTCTGCACCATACAGCATGAATAGCCTACACTAACACAGATTCCCCCTAAGTTTTTTTTCAACCCTAATTCTGAATTCCTCCTTTGGGTTATATTTTACTATACTTGGCTCATCAGGCACATTAGAAATTTCTTTTCATAGATGTTATTTATTCAGCCCTCATCCGTCATTCACTGAGCTATAAAAAATTATGCTACCAAGTCAGAAAATATATGTGAACATACAGTTTTAAAATGCAAGAGAAAATTAAAGTACTTTTGAGCATAGTGTTTATTGTGATAATTCAATAAGTTCCCAAAGTTGAAAAAGATAGATTTAATAGGAGTTGAGAAGAGGGATCCTAAGACCATGCATTTTGATCTGTGCAGTTTTTTTTTAGGCCAGTAAAAAGAGTTTATTGACAGAAATAAGAGAAAGGAAAAAATGTACACACCCAGACATGGATGTGGGCTACCACCAGGAAAAGAAGAGCATTTGGGCTTGGAGAGCTGCCTTTATTAAGGCTGTTCTTCATTCCTCCCCTTTCCTAATGTTGGGGAAGAAACCCAGCTGTTTGTTGTTCTGATTGGTTGCTCCATCTGTTAGTTCTCAGGGGACCAATGAAGAGACCTTTTGTTTGGGGTTATCTGGGACCAATGGGGAGGCCTATTTGGAATTATCCAGGGTCTCCCCTTGACCCAGGGAGAGTTCCATATGGGACTTCATTGCCAAAGTCTCATCTTTTCTTCTTTTCCCTATAATAACTTGCTTTAACTCCCCCCCTCAGAGAGTTTACACACTTATTCTTAAGGGGGAGCTGAAGGGCAATGGTCATTCTTCTGTAGCTGCTTCCTGCTGGTTAGTGCAGTAGTCCCTGCTTGACAGTGTAAAACTCTCTGGTTATTCTATTGAGGTTCAGGAAAGATGGGTCCAGCACCATAGTTGGAACTGGATGAAATCCCCATATGTCTAATATCTTGCTCTGGAAGTCATTGATTTTGGAAGAAATAAACTTAGTTAGAATTTTGAAGATACATGGTCCCACTAAAAGGATAAAGAAGGTGGTTGTAAGTAGGCCCAAAAAGGGGGCCAGCCATTACATACTGGACCATGAGAATGAGAAAGGCCAGGTGCCTCCAGAGGCTGCATCCTCTTTAAGTTGGTGGGCTTCATGGCTAGTTTCTTCTGTGCTGTTGGTTAACTCCAGAGAGAGGCTGTGATAGACTTGCTGGGTTTGGTATAAACTGCCAACCCCAGTTCCCATGGTGGTGGTTATGCCCAGGACAGCTAGAAGAGGGAAAAGAAGAGTGTGCTGTTTTTATAGCCATTAAATTGCTGAGGAGATAAGACCACTCCTTCAAATAATTTAATCTAGCATGATAGGGATAGAAATTCTGTCTCTTCCTGTCCCCTGTCCCTATCATGTCAGATTAAATTACTTAAAGGAGTGGTCTTATCTCCCATGCCCTAGAAGCCCTTAGACAGCAAACAGACTCTCTTGCCACTGTGGTACTGCAATATTGCAGAGTCCTACACATGCTAATAGCAGCAGAGGGAGGAAAATGACTGTTTCTCAAGGAAGAATGTTTTTTCTAGGTAAATTGCTCTGGAATAGTCCTAGACAGCATTGGGAACCTGAAAGATGAAGACCACCAACATGAATAGAGTTTAGTTTTATAGACTTTTGTTAGTGTGAACCTAGGTATAGAAAGGTATTTGAACACTGACAACTTAAAGAGTCTTAGAGCCACTTTTGAAAGTTGTCAGTTGCTTCTCCATTTCTTGTAAATAATATTTGTTTTTCTTATAAACTATAGAAGTTTTAAAAATTTGTTCTTAACAAATAACTCAATTTGAAGAATTTTATAACTGAAAAAACATTTCGACATGTTAAAAGAATGTTTAAGATGTGTGACCAAATCAAATCATGCTACACCTTATGACCAATCACTTTAATTCCTTTGCTTTTATTAATATAAGGCTAGACAGTACATTAGATATATTGATACTTTACAATACCCACATCAGGTTTCTTGTAATTGAAAATTTGAGAGAGTAAAGAAGTAATAGATGAAATAGTTATAATCAAACACATAATCACATAAAGCAAACTAAACATAATAGAGAAATATATCTAAAATATTTTGATATTTGCCTGAGGCTATTTCTATATATGAACTACTGACTGAATGGAGGATATGCAGTGTATCTATTTCTTTAGATACTCAAAAACCTTTCTATACCTATGTTCACACTAACAAAAGTCTATAAAACTGGACTATATTCATGTTGCAGCTCGTTATCTATTTGTTCACATTTTGACTTGCTTACATAAGCATATGCAAAGGACTTAATTTTAAAAAACAGAATAGTAAATTAAGCAGCACAGTGTTTACTCTATATTCCACATGTACCAAGAAGATATTTTTAGATATTAACCAACTTTTTCTATGCACATCTCCTTGAACTATTGTTTCACTTTTTTTTTTTTTTTACCTTTTCTTCTTTTCCTCTTCTTATTTAAGTAGGTAGGCCTTTAGATCCTTATATATCACAAAGAAATGATATGATAACAAAAAGTAGAGAACAAGAAAATTCTTCTGATATTGTGATTCAAAGCCTACACTTTTGAGTACATAGAGAAGATTCTGGCTCAGCGAAGAAAGCAAATGCATTATGTGTTTATGGGAAGAACTTCCTCCCTCCTTCTTCCAATCTTTCTCCTCCCCACACAATGTAAAGGAGTTCCCTTACTGGGGCTAGAGAAAGAGAGACTGAGTTGAAGTGACAGATCTAGATAGTTGATGAGGCTCAGGAGAAGAGAGCCTGACTGAGGGTCAAAAGGAAATGAGTAAGGAGGAGATGTAGCTCAGTGGTTGAGCACCTGCTTCCCATGTACCAGGTCCCAGGTTCAATCCCCAGTACCTCTTTAAAAAAAAAGGAAAAAAAAAGAGAAAATAAGTAGAGTCTGTTACTGCCAGGCTCCTAAGTAAGCCTCATACACCCCCACAGGTCCTCACTGTGCTAGACCTTCCTTTTTATTTTTTTTTAAATTTATTGTTAAAGAAGTTTAAGATTATAGAAATGTTACATCAGAAATACAAGGGATTCTTATATTCCCTGCCCTCTCCCCCTCTCACATTTTCCCCTGTTAATAACATCTTACATGAGTGTGGTACATTTGTTACAATTGATGAGCACATATTGAAGTATTGCTACTAACCATGGTCTGTAGTTTGCTTTATGGTTTACACTTTGCACTGTACAATTTTATAGGTTTTGAAAAAAGGAATAATAGCCAGTATCCATCATTGCAAAATCATGCAGAACAATTCCATTGCCCTAAAAATGCCCTATGTTCCACCAATTCTTCCTTCCTCCCCACCCCCCCGCACCCCCAGAACCTCTGGTAACCAATGTCTTTATATCAGTGCTACAAGTCCTTCTGTTACTACAATAATAATAAGTTTACTTTGGTCTATGGTTGCATTCCCCCCTTATGTTTGTTCATTTCTAAATCTTGAAGATTTTGGGATGGTAATACCCACTTTGCTACAGATTGAGAGGGGGCTTAGATCTTATGGGACAGATGGAGAGCTCCCTTTTAACAGTTGAGGATGATGTGCCTCTTCACTGCACAGTGGCACGGCTTCCTATCTAAGCCTTGGCTATGTCATGTTAGCCCTACCCATGTGGGCCCCACTCAGGCATGCAGGAGCCCCAGAGAAGAAGCAGGGACCATGCTGGTTGTGGTGAGAGGGAAGAGCACTCTGCAACTGTATTTAGGCTAGATCATATGCAATGAGTTTTTGTTTTTTCTGTGTCCAATCTTTGGCAACTGCCTCCACCCTTTCTCCAAATTCCTTTACACACAAAACACTAAGGTCTGAGATAATTTGAGAGACCTAAGAGAAATGAGGTGGTTTTATTGTTGTTGTTTGCTTGTTTGTCAAACAAGTAAGGGAAAAAATTAGGTTAATTTAAATTAAATAGTGTGTGAAGTTGGACTCAGTTGTGGTTTCCCTACATATAGCTCTTCTGTTCTTCTGTCCTTCTATTTGACCCTATAATTAGTATTAGAGTTGGTAGGTGTACATCCAAGAGATTTAAATCTGTGGGCTGTCCATGTGCCTGCAGACTTCTGAATCTCAATGGAGACGCAACACACTCTCCAGTTCATTGGTCTCACCCAGGACAACTAACAAGGAGGTGATGATGGACAACCACTGTACCAAGGAACAGAGAGAGTCTGCAACTGCAAGCAAGAGAGTCCCATTTGTTGGCCCCATGAGATCACAGCCCCTTCTCAATTAGAGGTGGAGTGGACATTGCCATCCCAGAATCCTCAGGATTGTGGGATGAATTATGGACTAAATTAGACTTACTGATATTCTACTATAGACACTGTGATTCTAGCAATGGAAGAACTTTTATCATTGATGTGGAGGCAGTGGCCATGGGGGGTTCTGGGGGCAGGGAGAGGGAAAAACAGATATAATGCAGGGGTCTTTTTGGGACTTGGTAATTGTCCTGAATGGCATTGCAATGACAGATGCAGGCCGTTATATATCTTGTCATAACCTACAGAATTGTGTGGGAGAGAGTGTAAACTACAATGTAAACTTCAATCCACGTTTAGTGGCAATGCTCCAAAATGTGCTCATCAATTAAAATGAATGTGCCTCAGTAATGAAGGATGTTGTTAATGTGGGTAAAAGTGGGTGGTATGGGGAACAGGGCATATGGGAATCCCCTATATTTTTTATGTGACTTTTGTGTAATCTAGGTATCTTTTTTTAAAAAAATAATGTAAATAAAAATTTTAATATGCTGATCCTTGCTGTGAATAGTTTGAAGGTGGGGTGCTAGGGATGTAGAATTTTTCCCAAATTTTTTGGTCATAAAGTCCTGTGTCTATGTGTTGTGTGGACCATCTCAAGGAAAATGATATTATATGGAACATTAAGAAATTCTTCTCTAAAGATGTTAAGGAAATCCTTTTTGTATGACACAGAGAAAACTTCTCTCTGAAGTATTTGCAGTCATGATTTTGTCCTAGTATTGTGTTTACCCATGGCCCTGGAAAACTTATTTCTAAATTTGTATCCATATCTGGCAAATGCACAGAATTCGTGGCATGGTGCTCATGTTCACTTTCCAAAATCTTATTGCTTATCTTCCTACAATTTATCTTCTATATGGCTAAATCTGTCCTTATTTATTTTATTTTCTTAATTATGTGCTACCTTTGTAAGCCATCAAAGAGTTGTTTGGGAACAAAGCATTTTAAAAAAAATTAAGTCACTAATAAGTAAACAAAAGGTAAAAACCTATGGCTCCAATATGTACATACATGGAACAAACTGCAAATCAACCAACAATTCTTAAATCCATCAGAGAACTGAGGACATAGGGCAAGCTACTGCCCTGAAATCATGAGACAGAGACAGATTCAGAGAATCACAGCTCCCCTGGAGGAAAAGCCCAGGATCGGAAACCTGCCTGCTGGAACCAGTCCTGAGAATACTTAAACTGTAATTGAAAAATTGCTGGAGGCTCAGTGTGGACTAACTTGAGAGGTAAAATCTTTAGGGAGTCAAGTCATAGGGGTGTCCCCACACTTTGTGAGTTTAATTCAAGCCCTGCCAGGCTCTCATGGGGAAGATGGGTGAAAATCCCCCACTTGCTTTCACCTGGGAAAGGGGAAAGGTAGCCATTTTGCAATATGCTCCAAATGTTCTGTTCTCTTGTGAAAAAGCCCTCAAGAGAAATTATTTTACCAGAGCCTAACCAATGTGGGGGAAGGGAAATACCCAAGCTCAGGCCCCTTTAGCTTTCCTGTCTAACCAAAGGGGTTGTGGATTCTTGAAAACATTTATGAAAGGCACAGTCCCCTAAAAGAATGAGAACTAATCCTAGTATCATAGAGTGCAGCCCTCTATCAGCAGCCCTCCTGTAACAGAGATTACAATAGAAAGAACTGCAAGGCTCAGACTTTATTGAAGAAGTTTCTGAGGAAAATCAAAGACAACAGGGAGACAAAACCATGGATACCAAAGGAAATTTTAGCCTCTGACACCTACAGGTACAGCAAACAGAAAACACAGCCTAACTCCTAACTGGGAAATATAACACCTCACACTAATGACCTATTTACCTCAGTCCCTTTTTACCAGATACAGCAAGACTGGCTTTTAACAAAAAATTACAAGACATAATAAAAGATGAAAAAACACACTCTGAAGAGACAAAGTAAGCATGAGAACCAGACTCAGATATGAGAGAGATGTTGGAATTATAAGACCAGTAATTTAAAATAACTGTGATTAATATGCTAAGGACTCTAGTCCTTATTCAACATGCAGCAACCAATGGGTAATGTAAACAGAGAGGGAAACTCTAAGATTCAAAAGGAAATGGTAGAAATCAAAAGCCCTGTAACAGAAATGAAGAATGCCTTTGATAGTCTCATTAGTACACTGGACAGAGCCTAGGAAAAGAATCAGCAAGCTTGAAGCTATGACAATAGAAACTTTCAAACTGGAAATGCAAAGAGATAAATAATGAAACAGAAAAGAATATCCAAGACCTGTGAGATAATTTCAAAAGGTATAACACCTATACTGATGTGGCAGTTTGATATAGTTATCAATTCCAAAACTAGGTATAGATTATGCTTGTAAACTGGTCTGTTCCTTTGGGCGTGATTAAGTTATGATTAGGGCTTTGATTGGGCTACGTTAGTAGGGCATTGAGCCCCGCCCTTTGGCGGGTGGGGAATCAAAGATAAAAGGCATGGCAAAGGACAGAGTTGGAGTTTTGAGCTGGAGTTCTGATGCAGAATTTTAATGCTGGAGCCCGGGGAAGTAAGCACAAAGAGGAGCTTGGTTGTGAAGGAGGAGAGAAGGCCCTGGGAAGAGACGAGCCGTTTGCCTGATAGTCTGCAGCTGACCTTGTGGAGGACACAGAGGAGCTGAGCCTGGAGAGAAATGGAGCCCCAGGAAGAGAGGAACCTAGGAAGCCTGAACCCTCCCAGATGTTGGCAGCCATCTTGCTCCAACACGTGGCCATAGACTTTGGTGAAGGAAGTAACTTACGCTTTATGGCCTAGTAACTGTAAGCTTCTACCCCAAATAAATACCCTTTATAAAAACCAACCGATTTCTGGTATTTTGTATCAGCACCACTTTGGCTGACTAATAAAACTGGGGTTATAGTTTATCAGGGGTTTTATTTAGGTTAAATTATAACAATCATTCTTTTAATTCAGACTTCTTTGAGATTAAGTCAGTAATAATTGATTCATATAAATGAAGAGATTCTTTTCCTCTCTTTGCATTCTACTTTGCTTCTTCATACTCCTTTATAATGCTGGTCCTGAACAGACATTAAATATTATTTTGTGGCAATGCATTTGTGTCTTAAAATTATTTGGAAATTGTGCTTAATTTTCTTCCTTGTACTATGATATTATGCACAAATACGATAATTCTATGGTTATGATTCAGCCACTTTTTCAGCTCTGAGCCAGAGTTATTCATAATTTTGTTTATTCATAATTTGACTTATTTAAAACAAAAATTTTTAGCAATCTGAGAAGTGGCTTTATTTACACATGTCATGTCAGTCACCATAGCAAAAATGTTGTTTAATGATAAAGAGTTGTCAAAAAAAATCCCTGAATTTTGAAATTCAGATTTTTTTTCTTATTTCTTTATTTCTTTTTTTTTCTGATTTGAGCCATCAATGTAACATATTTATTTACCTACAAGAATAGAAATACTTGAAAAATATACTTAAATAATTGTGTAAGAGTGAAATATTAGTCCCTGTTTCCTGGCATTTATATATAAATTATCTTTCTGACAAAAGATTGCTCTTCAACTTAAAATGAACTATGATTGACATCTGTTGTGAATGGTCATTATTGTAACCTCTCAATGTACCATCTCCAAAATTACCTTGGAGAAATTCACTTATTTTATTATATAG
This sequence comes from Cabassous unicinctus, assembly GCA_029593785.1. Classification (NCBI taxonomy): domain Eukaryota; kingdom Metazoa; phylum Chordata; class Mammalia; order Cingulata; family Chlamyphoridae; genus Cabassous; species Cabassous unicinctus. Next base: position 31,553 of record JAQZBX010002403.1, on the reverse strand, counting down.
CATTGTCTTATTAACATTTCATTTTCTGTTCCAATTTATATGTCATTTTAAATAGATGAATGATAGACTAAAAAGTTCAGTTTTGCATACTTTGGTTTTCTGATATATCCAGATTATTGTCCCCTAAAACAGAAAATGTCCTTTTCTGTGAATATTGGTAAATAGATGTGAAATTTATGTATTATAGTTATTTAATAACTTCCTTGTTAAATGATAAAGGTCAAAATTCATAAAACTTATGAGGTAAATATGACACAATATTGACTAATAATTGTTCTCAAGGAAACAGAAAATCTGGAATATTTTAGGAGTCAATTCTAATAAGATCCTTTTTTATTTTATACCACAGATTAGCATTAAAATCTGGATTATTTTCTGCATATAAATGTGTATTACAGAAAATATCATGCTACTATAACTGTATCTTTCTTTAACAATATAGTAGTTTTGATTGTTTTAAGAGGTTTCGCTTTAAAATCATTGCTATCATCTTAACTATGTCAATGGTTTGAAAATACTTCCATTAAGTAACCTCTGAAGACCCATGAGGACTTTTACATAACCTCCTTTTTAAAATGCTTTGAAATTCCTGTCTATAATTTCAGTATGGTGCCAAGTGTTATGTATTTGGGCAATAATAATATACCTGACACTTATTTTGGGCTAAATATGTGCCAAAGAAGCTTATAGTCATTTGATATAGTAACTCATATGACCCACATATCACCTATAGGGGGGTAGAAATGTTTTTTATTTCTATCATATAAATGAGAAAACTGAGGCACAGAGAGTTGAAGCACTTGCCAAGGCCTTTTAATTGTATGTAGTGGATTTGATGTTTGTTCCCAAGAAGGCTGATATCAGAGCCCACACCCTTAATTCTGTGGTTTGCCAGTGTACAAATGCATATTATAGAAAAGAGATCCAAAATAGCAAGATCTCAGTGAAATTAGCATAAAATAATAATATTATGATTAACAAAGTCCATATAGATCCATTAATATTCATAAGGAAATTAATATCCATTCATATTTTGTATATAATCAATAATATCACCTTCTATTGTGTGTTTATATGTGTGGGTTTAAAAATAATTTACATAATTTTGATTATCACAAGATTCTGATAGATTACATAAAATTCATGTTTTTATTTTAAATAAATATAAACCAAGACCAAGACCCAGAGCATAACTTGCCAAGTTTGCCCATGCAATTAGTAAAATATGTAAGATACAAAATCAGAGTGCCTAACTTTTAATACTGAGATTTTTAAACTATTAAAATAGATTTGGTATCTTAACTAATTGATCAATTATTTGAATATAAAATATATGAGTTAGATAATGAAGAAACAAGGATATTAAAATATTCAAATTAGATTTCCGATTGATTGCTTTAAGATAAATCCTATGATTTTTATCTCCAATAGATTCAACAATAACCATGACTATTTCCCAAAAACTTACAATACCATGGATACACTTCAACAATATTTCTGAATATATGTTGATTGAAAATGAAACTCTAAAGATAGACTGAAATTATTTTCCCCCATAGGTAAATGCTTGGACAATTTCATACATTTGATTTAACAATACATTTCTCATTTAGTCCATGTTTTCACAGTAAATTCATTACATAAAAGACAGTAGTGAGTTTCTTTTTTTTTTTTTTCTTTCCCAAAAAAGCCCCTGTATTTCAACTGCCCCTCCCCTCCCTGCCCCGAAAATGTCCAGTGGCCACTGTCTCCACCTCACTGTTACAATTTCTTCCATTGCTTGAATCACAATATATGACAGAACACCACCAAGTCCATTCTAGTCCATAGCTCTTCCCCCAATCCTGGGGAGTTTGGGATGGTGATGTCCACTCCACCTCCAAGTGAGAGAGGGTTTATATCCCATGGATACGGTGGATGGGATTATCCTGCCTGCAGCTGCAGGCCCTCTCCATTCCCTGGGATGGCCGTTGCCCATAGTCGTCTCCTCACCAGGTGACTTGGATGAGTCCATTGAGCTGTAGGGTAGCGGTTGCAGCTGCACTGAGATTGCAGGCACAGCTGGCACATAGGTAGGCCAGAGGCTCCAGTCTCTGGAAGTACACCTAAAAACTCCAGCATCACATATAGGTTTGAATAGAATGGACTGATGGACCATGTGCAGAGAGGACTTATTTGAGTCCGACTCTGTCACTCTCAGGAGCACAGATTCCAAAGAGGAGCCCACTAATAAGGCATCAGTCTCTGAGGCTATCCCCACCTATATAGGACCTGGGTGTCTCCAGAGCCCTCAGGAGCCCCTCTTTGTGGGGTGATATCCACTTTGGTGTTCTATGAGATCCTACTGAGGTGTGCGTAAGCATTACCTCTGGGATGACCTCCCAACTCTCTTCGAAGTCTCTTAGCCACATGAACTCATTTCTCTTTACTCTTTCCTCCTTTTATTCAGGGTCTTTTTCCAATCGTGTTGCCAGTTGGCACTTAGTATTAATCCCTCGTTGCTAGGGAGGCTCATCCCCAGGAGTCATGTCCCACATTGGGGGGAAGGTAATGCATTCATATGCTGAGCTTGGCTTAGAGAGAGGCCACATTTGAGCAACAAGGAGGCTCTCAGATGGCAACCCTTAGGCATCCCATAACAGTAGGTTAAGTTTCAATTACAAGAGCAAAGACTCATAAGGCTAGTCCTCAATAACAAGAACCCATCAGTAGGCCATCCTCTTTTGGCAGACACTGCCTCTGCACTCAGGGCACTGGTGCTGCTCCCTTGGAGAATGTGGCAGAGTTCTCCAGGCTGGGAATTCAGATTCCCTTATTTATTGAGTGATTGTCTACCCTCTGTGACCATGCCCCATCCCTTGATCATTTGAACAATTTTATATATCTTTCATGTATATTCAGATGAACTTACTCCCATGAATCCCCCATTCCAGATACCCCCCACCAATGAACTTCTGCAGCCCCCATTGTAACCCTTCTGTGATCCAAACCGTCTCTCCTAGTGAGTTTCTGAGCAAAGTTGAAAGGTACCTAGAAGTCTTGGGAATGGATATTTTTTAGGGTTATTTCCCAAAGAGAATGGTGCCTTTAGAAATGTCTAACAACACCACAAAGCCTGCTAGGTTACAAAACAGAATGAAAAATCAGCAAAATGGTGTCATCAGAGTTTGAGCCTCCTTTTTGGAATCGTGATTTCTTTTGTGTTCAGTCTTCTTTCTGAACATTCAACCTGTGATTCTTTTGAAAAGTTTTGTCAAATACTTATATGCAAGGCATTGTGTTCAAACTGGAAATACAATTTAGTAGAGAATTAGGCATTATTATACAAATAATTTTATGAATAATTAATTCCATTTGGTGGTAGTACCATTGTATTATTCAGCGTTCTCCAGAGAAAAAGATCCAACAGATCGTGAGATTTGTTATAGGAATTGGTTCATGTGACCTTGGGGGATTGGCAAGCATGAATTTCATAGGCAGACAGCAAGTTGGAAACTCCATGAAGGTGACAATTAGAAGTAAAAGTTGTCTGTCTGAAGTAGAGATAGAATTCTTCCTGACTGCTGAAATTCTAGTTCTGGCTTTAAGATCTACAACTAATTGAATGAGGAGACTCTTCTCATTGCTGAAGGCTATCTCCTTTGTTGATTGTAAATATAATCAGCCACAGATCCAATTTGATTTAAATCCACAAAATACCCTCACAGTAACAATCAGGCCAGTGCTTCCTTGACTAAACAACAGGACACCATAACCTAGCTAAGTTGACACATGAAATTAACCATCACCACCATAAAGACGAATTCCAGAGTACAATAAGGATTCTAATACAAGAACATATCCTGGTGAGGGCTCAAGTAGAGCTTGTTCCTTTAGACATACAGCCTCAGACTTCTCCCTTGTCTAGTGCTCACACTTCTGACCACAATTCCTGATCTTGCTCCTGAACTTATGGTAGTAATGATGTAATATTGACATAATTTTCTGGCTTTTGATAATCCTGCTTTAATATACTGGAGTAAATTGTCTCTATCCTGGCTTGTAAGGGGAATACCAAGGTTGCAATATGTAGTGAACAAATCCATTTTGATTAGGCACGGTGTTAGGAGTATGGGCTTCCCATGTTCAAACCCTAGTTCTGTTATGTACTAGCTGTGTGAACTTAGGCAAATCAAATAACCTTTCTGAATTTTGTGGAAAATAATATTAATAGTGTCTTCCTCATGAGGTAATGAATTGAAAAAAAAAAGCACTTAGAGCCATGCCTGCCACATACTATAAGCACTATATACTTGTTAGTATTAATATTAGACAAAATTTCAATATCTGGACTGGTCACAATTAATCTGCATATTTAAGATTGTCTGTTATAATAGACAGTATTGCTCATATCACTTCTTCAATCTTTGCACCAAGTGAATATCATCTTTGTCCTAAGCTATTCAAAATATTCAAATATCAACAAATACAAGTGTTATATTTCACTTGAAATGATTCCAAGGTTATATCAGCACCTGCTTTGCTAACTGCAGCATTTGTTATCACTGCTTATGTCATGTTAAATAAATTCCACTGTAGCACAGAAAACCATCAGACATTCTGGCCAAAAATAACCAAGGGATATGCCAAACTGAATAGAGACGATTCTGTGATTGCCTTCAAGACGCTTAGTGAAGATGTTTAGAAACTCCATCTGTGAGCTAGGAGAAAATGCAGGTTTCTGTCAATAAACTCTGGTCTCTTATAATATTGATTTTAGGAAACAAAGAGTTTGGACACTAAAATGATAAAATTTTTAATGGTTATAGTTTGATCAAAAGCCAAAGTACAGTACAATTGATATTTGAGATATATAATCTTCAGACTTGAATATATTTCAGCCAGAAAATTGAAAAATCTTTTTCTATACAAGCCATTTTCAGGAATCATAATATCTATCACATTTTAAAAACAGACAAATGGAATATTCCTTTTGTAATTACTGACTCCTTTTAAACTGAGTTACTGACTATAAGATTCCATCTTGCATCAAAATAAAATCTCCTAAAAAGACTTATGTTCCCTTGTGGCTGCTTCTTTAGAGAGACTATAGGTCTCATGCTCTCCTTACCATAAGATTGCCTTTGATTCTACCTGAATAAGATACAGATTTAGTGTGTTAGCTTACAATTCCAGTGTGCTTTGAAGTTATGTCATGCCAAGTCTAAAGGGTTTGAGTTACTTTAATGTACAATAATGAACTCCCATAGGTAGGTTCTACTCACCATCAGAGGTCTTTCTGTCTAAATACAATAGCGCAACATATATCCTACAACTTCCTTTAGGAACTGTTACCAGCAAGCAGTATATTGTACTACCTACTGGTTTATGTGATCAGGGAAAAAGACTTTTTACTGCATTGCCTCTTTACAAAAAGAGTTGATGTGAATAACTCATACAAATCAAATATTAATGAAAGATTGGTTTATTATATCTTGAGAGTAATGTTTAACTATATGTCAATTTCATAGAACTGATATTTATATTGCACTGATTCCAGTGCTAAGAAAGAATATGAAATGTTTTATTATGTTTTTAAAGAAAATTGAATGGTCACTTTGTATACATACCACTGAATCAAAATGCTATATGAACTTATTTATCCCATAATCTATTTATGATCTATAAAATTACTGTTCTGTTTCAGAAGTTACTTGAGATAGAAAACAAGAACATTCTTTTAGTGAGTGGCCATGATATTGTGAAATCAAGGGCGTTCAGAAACCATCAGGCAACCTGAACATTAAGAATGTGAAAAATGATGAAAAACAAAAAAGCCAGGTTGGGATTGCACTGAGTCAGCTTATTTAGATTTAGCTTGGTTAGTTAATAGAAATGGATGATCTCTAAAGCATCTGTTTTCTTTGCTTACTTCGATAGTATTAAAACAGACTGCAAGATGCCACTGAGTAATAAACTAAATAGAATGTGCTGAGTTGTTAAGGTTCATAAATAAACAGACTCTATTAAGAAAGGCTGAAAAAATACTCATTAACTTATTTTTACTGGGCTACATGTAGAAATAATTCTGAAATATAGTATGTATAATGCATAAAATTATGTCTTTGAGATATTCTTTAATTTTTAAAACATTGATGTCTTAAGCCTAAGGAAAAAAAACAAGTATCTAATTAGAATTTCGTTCTTATTTTTTGGGAACATTTCAGTAGGAATGTGTTACTCACACTTTGATTGAGTAAATATTCAGCAACAAGTTAAAAAATGGTAGAGAAATCTAAGAAATCTTAGAGGACATATTAGTTTTCCAGGGCTGCTATGAAAAATACCACAAACTTGTTGGCTTAAATAATAGGAATTTTTGGCTCACAGTTTTGGAGGCTAGAATTCCAAACAACAAAGTATTAGCAGGCCATGTTTTCTCCAAAGTCTGTAGTGTTCTGATGGTGACTCAGTCTCTTCCTCCCTCATATGAAGGATCCATCTTTTTGTCTCTTCCTCTCATTTCTACTTCCATAGAAAGAAAACCAATAAAGCAAACAGATAATAAATAAATAATAAAATCTAGGGTAGAGTACAATGAAATTGAAAACAAGAAATCAATAGGGAAAATCAATGGAGCCAAAAGCTGAATTTCAACAAAGATCAATAAAACTGAAAAAAATCCTAACCAGGCAAACCAAGAAAAAAGAGAGAAGTCACAAATTACTAGTATCAGAAATGAAAGAGGGGCCACTGCTACTGATTATATAGATATTAAAAGGATAGTACAGGAATATATAATGAGCAACTCTATGCCCACAAATTGATTACTTATGTGAAATAGAAAAATTCCTTTTAAGATACCATCTACCAAAACTCATACATGGAGAGATAAATAACATGAATAAACCTATATCTATTTAATTTATAACTATTAAGCTTCCAAACAATAAAGCACCATGACTGGATGATTTCAATAGTGAAATCTACCAAACATTTAAGGAAGAAATGATAGCAATTCTTTAAAATCTCTTCCAGAAATTAGAATTAGAGGAAATACTTCCTACACTAATTCTATGAAGCCAATATTGCCTAATAGCAAAACCAGACAAAGTTGTTACAAGAAAGGAAAACTACAGACCAATATATCTCATGAATATAGATGCAAAATTTTCCATAATAATATATTAACAAATCAAATTCAATAATGTATAAAAATAATTATACACTAGGACCTGGTAGATTTACTCATGTATGCAAGGAAGATACAACATTCAGAAATCAATTAATGTAATTCATCACATTCAACAGGCCAATGGAAAAATTACATGATCGTATCAATAGCTGTAGAAAAAAACATTTGACAAAATCCAACACACCTTCCTCATAAAAACTCTTAGCAATAAAGGGAATAACCCAACTTGAAAAATAACAGCTACACAAACCCTACAGCTAACATTATATTTAATAGTAAGAAATAGTAAGAAGCATTTCTTACTAAAATTAGTTTCCCCCCTAAAATTGGGAACAAGGAAGATGACACTTCTCACCACTCCTATTTAACATCATACTGGAATTTCTAGCTAGTGCAACAAGACAAGAAAAGTAAATAGAAGGCATATAAATTTGGAAAAAAGAAATAAAACTCCCTTTGTTCACAGATAACATGATTGCCTATGTAGAAGGCATTAAAGAATAAACATAAACAGTCTCAGAACTAATAAGAAATTATAGCATTGTTGCATGAGACAATGTTAATGTACAGCAGTAAATTTGTTTCCTATATAAAAGCAATGAACAATTGGAAATTTAAATGAAAAAAAAAACAAACACACCACCATTTACATTAGTAATGAAAAAAATTAAATAGTTATAAATCTAACATATATGTACAAGATCTATATGAGGAAAACTACAAATTTCTGAGTGAAAGCAAGTAAGATCTAAATAAATGGAAAGATATTCCATGTTCATGGATAGAGTGACTCAATATTTTTAAACTGTCAATTATTCCCAAATGGATCTATAAATTCAACACAATTTCAATAAAAATCCCAGGAAGTTAATTTATAGATATTGGCAAACTAATTCTAAAATTTAATGGAAAGGCAAAAGACCCAGAATAGCCAATGTGATTCTGAAAAATTGGAACAATGTTGAGAACTGATGTTAATTGATTTCAAGACTTATTATAGCACTATAATTAGTAAGAAAATGCAGTATTGGTGAAAGAATAGACAAATACATAATGTTACAGAATAGGGCCCAGAAATAGACCCACATAAATACAGTCAACAGTTCTGTGACAAAGGATCAAAGGCAACTTAATAGGGAAAGAATAGTTGTTGTTTTTTAAAGGTCCTAGAGCTTTAAAATGCAAATATATATATGTGGAAATGTTTATGTACATATATATAAAATGTGTGTTTGTGTGTATGTATGTGTGTCTGTAGATTGATCAATTGATCGATAGATAGATACAAAACTTAAAATTTTCACAAAAATTAAGTTTAAAGAATCATAGAACTTTCATAAATGTAAAACATAAAATTATAACATTCCAGAAGATAACATGGGAGAAAATCTTGACAACCTTGGGTTTGGTGATGAGTATTTGGATACAACATCAAAAGCACAATACATGAAAGAAAAAAAAAATGGACAATTTGGACTTTATTAAAATTAAAAACTTCTACTCCACAAAACACTCTTTTAAGAGAATGTAAAGATGAATCTCAGAATAGAAGAAAATATTTGCAAAACATACAAAGATCTCTTTAAATGCAACCACCAAAAAACAAAACAACCCAATTTAAAAAATGACAAAATAACTGAACATTCATTTCACCAAAGACTATGTAAAGATGGCAATCCATATTTCTCATATTTAAAGGGTTTCTTACCAGTATAACTAATGAGATCATCAGTAAGACACGAAAATTTCCCAAATCCTTCCCTGCATCCCTTATGTTTATGTACTTTCTGGCCATTGTAACTCTTCTGATGCTAAGTCATGAGCCCTGTGCATAGCACTTTCCATGTCCCTTATATTTATAGGATATTCCACCTGGATGAATTCTCAGATACTGTGAACAATATGGTCCATATTAAAAGTATTCCCGCATTTAAAAAAAAAATTAAATGTGACTTATCCGGTAACAAATTATAAGTGCAGACCAAAAGCATGCCTAGACTCCACACATTCATAGTTTCTCACCAGAGTGATCTCTAATTTTACAAACTCTGAACCATAAATAAATTTATTTCTATACTTATTCAGAGAAGTCTCTTCATATTTAGTAGTTTGATGTAAATTAAGGAGCCAGTACTGAATGTGAGCTTGTCTTATTAGGTGACTATTACATGGCTGAAATGTCTTCCTGAGAACCATTTTTATGAGTGTTTGAAATTGGATCTCTCTTTAGGAAGGGAATTAATCATCCATTGTAATTCTTCCATTACTCTATCATCTACTATTTGAATGCTTATATTTCGTCTATAAATGCAAAATAATTTCTTGGTCTTTTGCCTTGAGTCCTTGTCAGAATACAGGTCTCTTGTCAGTTTTCTCCCCTTATTCCAACAAGGAAATCAACAATGAATTAGAAAGAAGAGTCCTGACAAAACAAGTGTCTGAAGTTCTCGTCTTTAAAGGCCTTTAATTAAAGTGGTTCCCATTCTTCCTAAGAGAAGTACGTGTTTACATCACTACAAAGACTGGCTGCTGTCCAAAGGTACCAAGTTTTCAAGAAATGATCAGGTCTCTTAAAGGCTCTTTTTTTGATAATGACATCCTGAGAGGTCAGTGCCATGTATTACCCTCTGTGCTAAGTAGCTCTTGTAACAAGGCTATACTGTGTTTTTTGTTTCTTTTTAAAATTCAGTTGTTAATTTTATTGTTGAGTTTTAAGTGTTCTTAGTATATATATGTATTTTTTAAAATGTATTTTAATTGCAGAAGCTGTGATATTACAAAACAATTATGCACATGGGTAGAAATTCCATATATAAGGTGTTTTAAATAAAAGGGAAATTGACACCAAGAGAGATTGTATGTCAAATTAGAAGAAGGATTCTGATTCTAAAATTCAAGATTGATATCCCACTTGACAATATTTGTCTAATTTTCTTTTGACTTCATAGATGAATAAAAACTCACAGAATAATCAAAATGCTTTTTCTTTCTAACCAACTGTAATGTTTTCCAGTACTTATTGTCTTTATTTAATGTCTAGATTTCAGGATATACTTAAAAGATAGTTAAGTTACTAGGTTGTTGTTGTCTTTTTTTAGATGATGAAATTGGCAAAAGTTAATTTTATTGTCTTTATTCCATAATATGTCTACAAATACAAATTAATTTTTACTGTCCATGAAGAATGGCCATTAAACAGCATGTAACCCAGTAACAACCCCCTCCCCACACTCTTTTGCATTTTATTACATGATTTGTTTGGGTAAGAGGAAACTAATAATTGAATATATCTTTCAAATAAATTTGTCTTTGAGTTCACAGCTTGAAAATCTAGATTGATAACCTACCATAACCTGCCAGATTTGTTACTGAACTTACATACATGGCTAATGTACATTGACACAATTCCTAAGTGATTGAAAAATATCCAGCAGCTTAGAGGATTGACATCATTTTTTAAATGACACAGTGTCATTATAATTATGTTCATTTAAAATAACCCCAGAAATAAATACTTGTTAATAGCAGCTGATTACTCTATCAAATGCTACAGAAAGCTACCTTCCACCTTCAGAGACTTCTTTGCAGATCAAACCTTCCCTGGAACTGTAACATTTTAATAAATAACACCCTCCATTCACTTATTTGTCTCTTAAATAGAAATTTTAATGCATTTATCCCTTCTGACATTTGCATTTGTCTTTAAATGCCACAAGATAACAGGATTTTAATCATTCCAAATAGCTTTTTAATTATAGACCTAATTACTTTTGCAGAAGGTTAAGCTCTACAAACAGGAATAAAACTGTTTGCTTGCACTTTTTGTGAAGAATGATGTCGTGCTCTTGATTTAGGTGTTTGGTAAATTTATTTGGTCAGTTTTATCTGATTTTTTAGTATAAGAAAGAAAGAGCTGGATTTTAAGAGCATTTGACATGCAGTGTGAATGATGTGAAGTTGTTTTAATTTATTATAGAATGAGATAAGAAGTTAGAGATGTTTTTCACAAGAAATGGCAAAATAGTAACTGCTAGTTTCAGCTTCCAACACAACAGACAACCAGAAGCATGGTTATTTCAGTCTCAGGAAGTCTGAGGCTCTTGTCAGAGTTCACAAATGGCCTTACTCCTAAAAAGTTCTTGACTAAAAACAGGATTATTATTCTGAAGTTGGGTTCAACTAATGATTTATGGAGAAAATTTTCTATTAAACTATTTCTCTTTTGAGTAGTTGTTAATGATTTGTTTCTTTCTTGTATGCATCCCATAGCCAGCCTCAAATGGGTGATTTTTAAATGTATGGTATCAGATAAATAAGAAATTTGTTGTATTCAACTGTTCTATTTAACTTGTTCAAAAGCTTGTACATGAAATCTGAAAGTGTGTCCCAAATAGGGAAATTTTTATAAGTTATGCATTCTTTTCTGTGAAAAACAAATGCCAGAACTGCTAACACATTCCTGTTTACTGTAGGTAAAAATGGTGAAAGTTTGTGACAATTTAGTTTGATTGTTTATGTCAATATGGAATAAATTTTCACATTTCTCATACTCATTATAGCTGAAACAGACAGAAAAAGCAATATGATACCGTAACTAAAATCCACTGGACAACAATCATAAACCCTTCGTTGGGCAATATGTTAAATTAAGAATATCTGTTTAGCTAGATGAGTTGGCAGCCTATTCATATTTTGTATTGAACTGGACACATCTCCTGGTTTGTGAGGAACTGAGGTCATAGGAGATGCTCAATTCACACTACATAACATGTAGTTGCCAATATTTTCTGGTTGGAGAAGGATAATGTTTTCACTACTTGGATCTCAATTCACATTAGGAAAATTAGACTGTTTAGATGGGTCAATTAGCTAATGCTTGTAGCCACTGAAAAATGCATTTGATTATGGAGGTTTACTTAAATGTTTAATTTTATGCCTTTTACCATAAAATTTCTCATTTCAGTTTAGTTGAACCAGATTTATTTTGTGTTCACTACATACCAGACACTCTACCATGTGCTTGGAGTATACAAAGAGTAACTATCATTTCTACTTTTGGCTGCTTGTCATCTATTCTTCAGCTCAATTAAGTATGAGGCGTAATATACCATGGCAGAGTATGCATAGAAGCACAGCGTAAGGGCACAGTCCAACTTGGGTATCCAGGACAGGCCTCCTAGGAGAACTGATTCCAAAGTTCTCCCAAGATACATCTATGAGTTGGCTAAGTGAAATTGGTCACTGTTTTCCTAACAGAAAAGGGGCATTTATCAAAAGTGAAAACCATAAATATCAATATCATGTGGAAGCAAGATGCTGTTACAGGGACAGCATAAAAAGTAGGAAGCAGGAAGAGGAAGCAGGTGAGCTTGTGAAATTGTAGGGCGTGGCTGGATGAAGGAAGTCTTCTAAGCCATGCCAAGGAGATTGTGCATTTTCTTGTAGGGATTGAGAGATACTGAAGACGTTTAAATAGCGAGAATATCATAGGAAAAATAATATTTGTATTTGAAATATATTTACCTTTAAGAGGCATTGAATTGTGTTTACTTAATTAAAACATTATGATGTTTGGTTCAAATATTAGTAGCTGTGTGGCCTTGGGTGAATTAACTCCTCAAAAGATGCAGTCTACTCAACAGCAAAATGAAAAACAAGAAGTTTCTAAATTGTTTAAGGGAACTTAAATTGCTATTTGAAAATAAAAGGGTTTCTTTCACATGCTATACAACAAATAAACCCATATGTATTAAAGATTTAATGTGAAAAACAAAAACTCTAAAACTATAAGAAAAAAATGACTGTGATAGAAAATAGTTTATTTCAATAAATCCCATGAAGCACCCAATCAAAAAGGGGTAAAAATAGAATGATATCAAAATTAAAGAACAAAATTTAGCAGACAAATGAACACTAGGTAAAAATATTTGCAATGTAAATAACCAGTGAAAGATTATTATCTAATATATAGGAAACTCTTAAAATTAGCAAGAATTATTCAGTAAACAGCAAAAAGAAGCAGGCAAATAAAATTAATATCTAAGTCACAGGAAGGGAATCCCATTGGCTGATAAACATATGAAGTGATGCTCAAATTCTTAGTAGTCAAAGAAAGGCAGGGAAAAGTGGGGGGAGGGGGGAGAGGTAGTTTTCTATGCATATCAGGTGGAAAAAATAAAATTAAACAATGGGTGATAATGGAAGGAAGCATATAAACCCTTATGTACTGATGGAGGGTATATCATGTGGGGAAAACTTAGATATGTTGTATCATATTTACTGTGCTCATATTATAGCATGAGCATTCAGAAATAATTCCCCTTCTAAGTATATGCCCAGAGAAATTCTGACATGAGGAACTCACCATTACTGTTAGGTATTACTAGTTACTAGTTAAGTGTACACTTGTTATTTTCTAGTGTATGAGGAAGCACACTGTTACAAAATTTGTCATAACACAGTGATGGAAACCCTCCAAATATCCATTAATAAAAAAATGAGCAAATAAAGTGTGTACCATACTAACTATGGAAACTATGTAGCAATTACAATGAAGTAAATGGATCAGCATGTGTCAGTATTGAAATATTTTAAACATATAATATTTATATTATATTTATTATAAAATATATAATATTCTATGAAAAAGTATAAGAGGCAAGATAGCATTAACATAAATTTAATACAAAAGAAAGAGTGCCTCATGGCAAAGGATAATGAATTTATATGTAAAAGATGAATGGAAAATAAATTAAAATAATAAAATCAAATGCCATACATTTTATAGAACAATGATAAAAGTATACCACCAACTAAATATTACAATCCAATTCTGTGAATAAGAGGTCCAAAGGCAATGAGGGAAGATATGCTTAAGTAAACTATAAATTGAATTTGTTTGTAAAATAAACATGTGAAAAAGCTAGAAAAATATTATTTAAAAGGGTATCATACCACATGCAAATTTTTCCAAAACCTTGAATTTAAATTAATAGTAGGCATTAATTAAGAATCAGAGAATAATATGTAAAACACATACTAGAAAAATTAAAGCACAAATTGTAAGAAGAGGAAGAGAAAAGCATGCTGGAAAAAACAGGTTCTGATGCCATTTGGTCAAAATCTAGTTGCATTGATGGCAGGCAATTGATTTAACCAGATGCTAATCATCACCCTGCTTACAATTCATGTAGCAAGAATGCCACCATATGGGCTATGATATTCTAGAAATAGTAGGAATAGGCTTGGCCAGGCCATTGGTGCAGACATCCTTGCAGATTTAGAAGAGTATAAATGGTCAATCTCTTAGCAGTGGAAGATTGCTACTCACCTTAGTAGCCTTCAAGAATGGATTCGATGTAATAGAGGAAGCACGCTCAGAGTCTTCAAATAATTCAAAGTATATTCAAACCTCTCCAAATTGCATATAATTATCATTTGCAGAAAGGCAGGAGAGGCAGATGGAGCAAACTTGGTTTACCGTAGTCCAAATGCAAATAGAAGAACCCAGGCAAACATCCACATACTGTAGAAATGTGAAAGATTCACTGTTATAGAGGAAGAAGTTAATCAACTTAAAGCAGTAAGTGTATAAAGTCAGTTTTCTTGTGGCATTTAATATATATTTAATAAAAATATCTGATTTGATGGGCTAGCAAATCTAATTCTTTAATTACAACAGTGAGACAAATGGAGATTTGTGTGCTTGGTAAATCGTAAAATGTTTTCTACAAGCTTTGCCATATGGCCACATTAAGTTATAGCCCAATTAAATTCACAAAATTTTTAAACTATTTATTTGAGAAAAAATTTAGAACATCATTACCAATTACACATTTGGATTTTTAAAAATATAATTTGTGAACAAGCATTTTATAGAGAGGAAAAGTACTCAAATTTTGTAATCTACTGGGTTTGGCAGCATATATTTAATAAAAATTCTACCTAAAAAGGAGAACATTAGCATGTATATTGCGGCATTACCTATGCATAGCATATTTCAGAATACAGTAATTGGTTCAACCAAATTTTATTGTCCCTTCCCTTTTTCCATAAACAGCATGTGCCAGCATTTATTCTTTATATCTAATTTTATTAAGACCAACTTAAGAAATAGTTTTGTGATTAAAATTTCAAGTCCTTTAAGCCTTGAAAATTAATTATATTCAAATAGCAGAAACCTGGCTTTAAATACCCAATTAAATATTGATCAATAGCTGATTTGTGTTTAGAGTATCATTTTAGTGTCTATTTTTGATGGATATTTGGAAATAACCCAAACATTTATGCACATGATTTTCTTACTCAAGGAAAAATATAACATTTAAAAATAAATAAAAATTGCAAAATATGGTTCTAATCACATTCTGTCTTTAGAAAACAGGTTGGTTTTTCCTTAGGTTGACCCTAAAGGAAATTTAATAGTGTACAAATGAAATTTGTAAAAGGCTGCTTATCTTCAGATGGATAAAGTTTTGACTATTTGTTTGAAAAAAATACAGATTTATCTTTTGTTAAACTTTTTACACTGCAACAATAGAAAACTGAGTAAATTTAAATTAGATTAAAAAATTAATCCCAATATTTTGTCTATTATTTCTTATTTTAGAATTTAAGAATAGGAACTCCAGTATTTCCCCTACTATATAAACTATATCATTCTAATGTTTGCCAACATAGATTCATTTATTCATTCATATACTTATGGAAACTTAACTATTTTACCTCTATGTGATAGTATTTTAAGTCTAATATGATGTAATTCATTTTTCAGAATGTTTTCAACTCAGACATTTTATCACAGTCTCTAAAAATGTGCTTGTGGAGAAGCTGCCAGTATAATAGAGTGCGCGATTTAGATATTCTGGTTATCTTTCCCTAGAGGTTTTCTCTATTTTACAATAAATTGAACCTACTTATTCATGCATACAAACATGCAACGTATAATTGACATACATGTGAAAGAGAGTAAATCATGAAAAGTGTTGACAGGCCATTGCTAGGCAAGTGTGTGGATTGAATTATGTACCTCAATTTAAACACGTTCTTGGTCTCGATCCTCATTCTTGTGAGTGTGAACCCATTGCAAATAGGATCTCTTGAAGATATTATTTTAGTTATGGTGTGGTGCAACTAGGTAATGGTGGGCCTTAATCCAGATTACTGAAGTTCCTCTATATGCAGAAGAAATTATCACAAAGTTGTAAGAAGCTTTGGGAAAAGTTGGAAGCCAGAAATCAGCGAATCTGTAGGAAGAGAAAGGAGAGGAAATTGCCCTGGTGATTTGAGGCAGGGATACAAGCCAAGGAAGCCCAAGGATCACTGGCAGCCAGCATCTGAACGTTACAAACTTTGGGGAGAAAATATTGCCTTGTGAATGCTGCCATTTTGCACTTCTCCGAGCTTCAAAACTGTGAGTCACTGAATCCTCTTTGTTCAAGTCAATTGTGTGTGTTATTTGTCTTATCAGCCAGTCAGACTAAGATAGCAAGTTTTTTGGAAATGGATATCAATTCATATAGCAGATTGTATACCTCCCCTATACTTTTAGATAAAATGAAAGATAATATATGGATAAAATAAAAGGTTTCAAGCGTAAAATAACTTCTAACAACTGACTTGATATATGTAGATTTGTAATGGTGATGAAATACTGAGGATATTTGGCCAATTAGATTAAACCAAAAAAGCATACATGCAAATTTATTATTATTCTAAAATGGCAATTCCATGATGGCTCTTACTATAGGATTGAACCCAGGACATCGTATGTGGAAAGCCGGCGCTCAACCACTGAGCCACATAGGCTCTCCTGAGTTGGTTTCTTTGTTTGTTTTTGCTTGTTGTTTGTTTTTTTGTTTTTATGAGGCACTGGACATTCTATGTGGGAAGCAGGAACTCAACTGCTTGAGCTGCACATGCTCCCCTTTTGCTATAGGATTATTTTGAATAATCCTTTTGTAGAATAATAAAAACTGGAACTAACTATTGCATATAATAAATCATTATTCTTTACTTCATTTTAATCTTTTGAAAACATCTTTGTAGTATACTTATAAAAAATCTCCTTAATCAGTTGAAATATGTATATTTCAAAATTACAAAATGTGTAAATATTAAGTAAAAACTTTTCCTGTTTGCTCACAAGGCCCAAGATGACAAAGCTTCCCTTTGCAGAATGATTCCTTTTGCAGCATCACCGTAACTATAGTCATGTCCCTCCACACACAAGACCACAAAATGGAAAGCTCTTTTCCCTGCCCTTCCTTTTTCTTTGTTGTTTCTTAGTATTTCTGTGCTCATTTACCTTGAACACATCAAAATACACAAGTCATGTGTGCCTTCTTCCTTCAGCCTACAAAGCATTGAGGAAAAGAGCATTTTTTTTCTCTCTCTCATTTTCTTCTCTTCTGTTCAAGTCAACGTTATTCCAAGGCTTTTTATTTCTCTTTTTGCCAGAAGGTTAGTATTTTTTTACTCCTCCTCAGACTTTCTCTTCTCTCATCAAAAAGATTTCACAATATCTCCGATTACCCCCAACAAACACTTCACACATGGTACAACCTGTGTCTTATTGCTTTCTCTTACTCCAATAGTATGACAGATCTGAGGTGTGTTCTAACACATGCATTAGAAAATGTATCTACAAACAAGAAAATTCTCTAAGAAAATGAAAGCATGAAATTAATTTAATGTTGAACTCTGACTCCTTGGAGAACTTAGTTTTCAATTCTACTTTACCAATACCAGAAGATATTACTTTAAATATTCTAAAAACTACTAATAAATCTTTTAGCATTATTTAAAATGAATACTATACTCAGTGTAAGTCTTTTTATTCTCTGAGTGTATTCTCATTAATATGTTATATGAAAGACTGCAGAATTTGAATTTATCTGTGTCTCTTTACAGTAGGGTGCTGCCTTATATGCCAACCACTACTACTATGTATACAACTATAGAAGTTCAACTAAGAGAAGTATTTGAAATATTCCTACCTCATCATAAATATATTTTTAATATTATACAAGTATAATTCAAAATGTCTGAATTGATTTAGATCAAATTTCCCATAATAAATGTGTTTCTGGGTTAGATTACAATGGGTAAGTTTTCACTGCAAAAGAGAATAGTAGGAAAATTATGAGAGAAAACTAGATACTGCAAAGGCATCTAGAAATGGCAAAGGCCATTTTTGATGCTTTCATTATAGGGTTTGCTACTAAAAATGGTATAATATTATTATATTCCTCTCCTACCCAAATTCTATTAAGTTTCCTTCATTAATGATGAAAGGCCAAGCCACAACTGAGTATTAGAATATATAAAAATTATAAAGTATATATAAACTCTCATAAACCCTGAGATAAATATAAAAGTTATACCCCTTAAAATGTTTCCTGATTACTGATATAATATTTTCATAATAATCCAAACTGAGTAACTAATATCAGAAGTCTAATTTTTTAACCTACTGAATATTTATTCTGTAGTAAATATTTAATTTTATTCTGTAGTAAATATTTAATTCTGTAGTATATGCACTTTGAAAAATGAATTCTATAACTACTAAAATTACTGTTGATTTGCCTAATTTTTGATTTTTATTTCATATTATTAATGTGTATTGGGTATAGGATTTATTTGTATTTCAAATATTAACTCTTTGACTTCTAGAGGTATTTTTTTCTAAGAACCACACGAAATTCTTTCCTTCATGTTTTGGGCTTCATACCTGTGTCTCAAGCAGGCAAGATGGTTTTCTTGAAATTCACAAGCCAGTTTTCAATATAAAAATGAAATAAATCTCTTTTTTTTTTTCATTCTCAAACTAGACCAGGCTCCATGCTCTAGAATATGGTTTTCCAAAACAATACTTATCCAGGCCTCAGGATGTGTTTGTTTTTAAATATTCTTGTCCAAGTCAACAGAAAACACCATTGGATCAACATGATTTTCTTTTGGTTATGTGTCCCCATTTTCTTTGAGTTTACTGTTCTTATACACTGCCTATTATTGCATTTTAACACTGTTTCCAGAGCCTACTTAAGATACATGATTTTAATACTTTATCATATTAACGTATGATTTTTTTGTATAGCACCACCAATTTAGTTAACATCTGAAAGCATATGTAATGATCTATAATGAAAACTAATCTTTCCCATCAAAGAATAAATAGCTTGATTGAAGATTTTAATAACAAGTATACATTTAGAATTAGACATCAGAATAGTATGTGATACAGGTAGCCTTGCTTTATATTTGCTGTCTTGTTTAATAAAATTGTGTTTTAGTACCATTCAATTGATTTACTATTATTGTGATTAGTTATCAGAATCCTACTTTAGAACTTCAGTCTACTTCTAGTTTACTACCTTGAAAACTTCCATGAGGATGATGTTTCCGGTTAAACTTATCTGGTACTGAAAGTAGTATCATTTTATGCATTACTTACAGTTGTTAATCTTTTGCCCTGGCCTTGTTTCAGCTCATGCTACCCACCAGATGTCAAAGGCATATATTCTGAAAATTATATTAAATTGTAATTTTAGCCATATATTACAATTTATATATATATTTAAAGCATATATAAAAATAGTGTTTGCTTGCTGTTATCACACATTGACTGTACTAGGAATGCTGTTCTAGGTAGTATAAAGGTATCACTATTTTTCCTATACTTAGCACAACTCATATCTATTTATATATAAGTAACTGAGGTGAAAAAGAAACAAAGAAACCTCACTGCAGAGGGATAGTTGTGAAAATGGCCTTCTGGAATTGCATTGATTTACCAATGAATCAAAGCTGACATGACAGAAAACTAGGTACACAATCATAATACATCACCCATCCAGTGATCTGTGACTCTGAGCAGTAGGAAGGCAGCAAAGCCTGGGTGTTGGGTTTGTAGATATGCACATTGTCTCACAGAGGAGACATAGATCCTATTTTGGAGTTTTATGACCTAGTTTACATTTCCTACGTACATCAATACAGAGTCACTAGAGACTTATTCCCATTATTCTTTATTTTTTTTAGGAGTAAAGTTATCTTTACATTTCACATTATTTCTTTTTTTTCCGACCAATTTGTTTACTGGTTATAGTTCTTAAAATGGAGAAGTCACAATATAAAAAATGGGCAAACAAACACCAAAAGTGTTCTATTTATTTTGTTGTTTGCTTCAAATAGAGTGCAAACTTCCTGAGGCCAGAACCCTGTCTCACTCATCTTTGTATCCAATACAGCCACTGGCATTGTGCTTTCTTCAGGGAAAGAACGAAGATGCCATTAGAATCAGAGAATTAAATCAAGCAAATGAAATAATAGGAGTAGCTAGCATATGTAAATCATTTAGTCAGCATTAATAACATGTAGTAAGAGATCTTTAGGGGTCCTAGGATTGTACTTAAGCATCATCCACCCACCCCCTCACACAGTTGTGGCAAAATATAGCATTTTATTCATGTATTCATTTCCAGGGGAAAGCATTCCCAGTTTTCATCAAGTTTTTAAGGGAATACTTTTCCACTCCACTCCACCCCCCAAAAAACCCATAAAATTTAAAGGTGGTTATATGAGGGATTTCCTGAAAAAAAAATAGCTTGCAGTCAAAATTCAACTTTAATAGCTCACATACAACTGGTGATATTACTGTATCAAGGGGAGAAAATTTCAGTAGAAAAGAGGACCAGGGAGGTTCCCTAAGATTATAAAAGGAAGAGGGTATTATATATAACTAGATGACAGAAGACTCTGTCTCCTTAGCTACCGTAGATGAGAAACATGTCCTTAACATTGACCAATTTATAAATTTAACTTCCTGTGTAACTCAACCACAGGAAAGCTAGTTCTTTTATTAGCTTAAAATTACAAAACTAGGTTTATATATAGGCTTCAATTTCTGTGAGCTTGACCAATGCCATTGGGACTGAATTGTTATCTGAAGAGGCATTTCTTCAGTGCAAGACAGACTGTGCAACTTTACTGCTCACATTACTCTGAACATTTAGTAAACAAAGTATTTTTCAAAAATGTAATTTTGAATTACCTATAAAAATAAGCACAGGTGCAATAGCCGATATGTGGTGAATTTATCTAAAACCTTGCTCCTCAAACTTTTGTTCATATAAAATTTGCAACAAAATCACTTGGTGCTGTTGATTAAAGGGCAGATTCTTGGGATCCAGACAGACTCATTGAACAGAAATTTCTAGGTGTAGGGATTTGGAATCTGCCATTAAATAATTAGATATATGGTACTTAAGTACTGTCCAAATTGAGAATTATTGGTCTAAGGTATCTTTGTCTTATGACAGGTCATTTTTTTCTGGAAAATTGAGAAGTATAGAGTATTTTTTAAATTTCCACTTTGGTGTTACATATTTAGGAAAAAAGTGTTTATATAAGTCAACATTTTTCTAGGCATGGGTCTGCACTCTTTTTAAAAACTTTTTATTCTGAAATAATTTCAAACTTACAGGACAGTTGAAAAAATTGTACAAAACCAGTAAAGGAAACTACTATACCCCATACTCAGATACCCAGATTTACCTACTTTTAATATTTTGTCACATCTGTTGTATCATTATGTCTATCTATATAGCTATCTTCTAAACATTTGAGAGGAGACTGCATACAGCCATGGGCTCCCATGTACTCTATGGCCCTCATCAGCTTCAGAAGTATATGTTAGGGAAGGAAAAGGAGTGGAGCTTCCTGCATATAGTGATTGAGTGACTTATTGCCACTTGTTTTGGATATATCTAGTCGAGTAGACTATATCATACAACTGGCCTTGAGTCAGGATTATGGCTTTCCAAAGGGTAGAAATATCTGAGAGAGAAAAAAGGGACATATAGTGGGCACTTTCTATCTAGAGAGACCCACGCTTTTCAGTGCCCAGGAACATCAGAGCCAATCAAGGGTATTCCTCATGTCCTGTTGGCTTTATTTTTCATAACAAAAGATGTGTAGATTTATGTTCTTTTGGTAAGAACTTGGCATGCTCCAATATTGATTAATCAGTGATTCTGTAGCCAGGTCACTACAGCACAGAACGAAGAAAAGAGGCTATCATTCTCTGGAGAAATTAAACAGTGTAAAACAGCAAATCCAGAAATATCAGTCACTTTCCATGGGTCCTCTTGTAGCCATGTATGTCCTGATGCCACTATTGATTCATGAACAGAGTAGAAATTAATAAAGGAAGAGGACACCAGGTCAAAACCTTTTACTTTCTCATCACAGATAATGATTAGTAAGTAGACCATCAACTGAAATTGCAATTTTGTTTGAGGACCTATGAGGAAGACTTTATTAGATTCCATTTTTGTTTAATATGTCAGGAATAGCAAGGGAATTTTCTTATTTAGTCAATTAGCTTATTTATTATTTAGAAGTTACAAAATATTTAAGTATGAAAGAGATTCTAGAGATTGTTTTTG
Source organism: Cabassous unicinctus (assembly GCA_029593785.1). Lineage (NCBI taxonomy): Eukaryota > Metazoa > Chordata > Mammalia > Cingulata > Chlamyphoridae > Cabassous > Cabassous unicinctus. The sequence continues at coordinate 8,927 of JAQZBX010002403.1, read as the reverse complement.
CCATAATTTATGGCTTTAAAACTTAGAAAGCTGAGACTCAAGAAGATTAAGTGCCTTATCCAAAGTCACAAAGATAATCAGTGGAAAGTGGGACAAAACCTCCAATCCATTGTCTTCTAGCCCAGTGGTCTTTTGAATGTGTCCCACTCCTTTCTTCTAGAAATAGAATGCAGGACTGTACAAATGTAGTGGGAAGTAACAATGGATGGGCTGGGCTTTGAAAATCTCTTTCTGTAGAAGAATAAATCCAGGCCTGAAACTTTTCTGGAAGAGAATGTTATCTCTATAGCTAAGAGAGAAGAGAAGACATGTTGATTACCTGCGACCAAGCATTGGAAGTTCATTGACAATTATAGCACCAAATAATATGTTAGCAAAGAAGGGAGGAAATAGTCAATATTGGATAGCTTATACCTTGAACATTGCCAGAGTTAGAATGGTTATTTCTATCTCCAAAGAATCCTATAACTTTATACAGACAATAATTCATATTTCTATTTCAGCACTATGGATAGCTTCATTGCGTTTTTTCCTTCTGTGTTTATGAAAATTTTATCCCACTAATAGCAACGTTACTGCCTTAATTGTATACACTCATTTGTGAAATCCAAAAAAGGTAACTCATATATAAGTTACCATCGCCAATACACTTATTTATATTAACTGTCAATATATTTTATTTGCTAATGGAATGTATACACAGAGATGGTTTCTAATACTAAAATATAAAAAATACAATAGCAAATCCCATTCTTGTTGCATTTTATGAAAAGAACTAAATTGTTATCAAGAAACACTAAATCAACCTTTCTCCTTTCCTTTTTCTTTCTCCTGAAAACTTTCAAGGATTGAAAATATAAAAAGAAATTATCAGTCTTGTTTTTAAGACTTTTTTACTGAATGGTCAAGCTACAGTCTGTCAGCTTGAATGAAAATGAGAGGCATTCTAGATATACGTTTTGCTTTCTTATCCTTATTGTCTTTTCACACAAATTTTAGTTAATTCCAAGATTAAGAAAAGTATATACTTGAACACTTTGTAAAAAACAGCAACAACAGTGTATGTATTGTGATGAGAAACATACGAACATACTAGAAGAGTGCCTTGTACACAGCCAATGCAGGACATGTTTCTGATGATGAAGAGATACCAATTGCTAGACCTGAAAATATTTCAAACTTGAAATTCATGGGAAATATTGCATTATATGTTTTTATATTTTAGTTTCTTAAGAGAATCTTGGAGTAAAAATGAGTGTCTGGATGAGAATATACAAGATTTAAATTAATGAGATAAACACACTAATTTGAGTTTAATAACTCTTGAACAATGATGTGAAGTCACTGTAGATAATATTTCAAATACTCAATGTTTAGCCTGTCTGAGATTGAGTTTGTATAATACAAAATTAAACCCCAAAAGAAACTGGGAAAACAGAATCAAGATACATTAAATGAATGGGTTAAAAAAGGTAATTAATTTTTTTATTGTATAATCTAAAATAAGGCTGAAAGGCAAAAATTCAAGCAAATGACACAACAATCATGGAAATATTGTATTAAAGAGTAAATGAGATGATATTTCTTTGAACATTAACATGGATAATTTATAAACCTAAAGAGTGAAGAATTTTAATTATTTCATTATAATTTACAACCTGTGAATGAATTTCTTGTTTAGAATCGAAGTTGTACTTCATTACATAAAAGCATATTATGTGAAATAAGTTGTTCTTAAATTAAACACACATAATATGTATGTGTGTGGTAATGCATGTTTTCCATTTTAATGAATCCCACTCCAAAACTTAAAAAACAGCTTAATATCAACTTACATTTATAAAAATCCAATCAAATCTTAGTAATCCAAAGATGATCCAGTCTTTGGAGTTCTCTAGAAATGGGGTTTTGTTGAGGAACCATATATACCACATAGATCCTAACATATATATACCATAAAGACTGGTTCTAACAATAGTGCAAATTAAATAACTCTCATTTATATTCTTCAGTAATTTTAATTAAAATTGCTCCTAAATTGAAGACCAATCGTGACTCTGAGAAGTCTGAATTCTACCCATTTAATTATGATTTTATATGGTCCATTGATAATTAGCACTGACTTTATCATTACTATCTTTTGCTTCATTGATACTTGGTAAAAGTTAATCTGAGAAAACTACGTCTGAAAAAGAAATGCTTGCTTGATTATGATGCTTGCACATATATGAGAATAGGACTGTTGGTAGCTTGGAGCCATGTACCCCAGAAAAATATGTTCTTACACTTAATCCATTTCTATGGGTGTGAACTCTTGTAAATAGGACCTTTGGATGAGAATACTCTGTGAAGGTATGGCCCAACTGAATCAGGCTGGGTCATAATCCTGATACTGGAGGCCTTATAGAGAAGGCCATAGAGAGGAAGCCATGAGAGCAGCCAGAAGTTGGAAGTCATCGGAACCCAAAAGAGAAAGAAGCCACCATGTGCATTGCCATGCGACGGGAAAAGCCAGGACCAAAGGGGACCAGCAACCAGCCCCAGAACACCCCAGAATGCAAGTCTCCTGGGGGAAAGCATGGCTTGATGACACCTTGGACTTCTAGCCTCAAAACTGTGAACTAATAAATTCCCATTCTTTAATTCAACGCATTGTAGGATATTTGTTTAAGCAGCCAGGATACAAAAATAAAGACTCAAGGATTAGTGAAACTTTTTTTTCCCCTGCTCTGTCACTCACTGTTATTTCTAAGAGATTCTCACTCTCTTTTTTCATTTGAGAAGTTGTTTTTTCCACACCTCATTCATTTGTTTTTTATGAACAACTCCTGTGTTTTACCTCACCCCATCTCTCTGGCCATGGTTGACTATTTCAAGAATTGGCACACGATTCCAGCTAGGGAGTTTACAAAATATTTAGTCCTTTGTGGTAACACTTTGCAATCAGGTTTTAGTACTCTAAAATGTTATGAAATTTATCCAACAGTTGATAACAACCTAATGAATTCACCATATGCAATAGCTTAATTGGGAGATTTTTTAAAATTCAGTGACTGTTAAAAAGTTTAATTGGAACATTAATTGCAACATCGTGCTTGATTTACTTTCTTACTTTGATTACTTAGGGAGGTAGGATAAATATTAACCCCATTTTATAGATTGATAAGCTGTATCCCATAAAAAGTAAGATGTATCTTAAAAAGGACAAATAACTAGTGGATGGAAAAGCCAAATTGGAACAAGTTTATTTGAACTTTTAATATATTGAATATGAATATTATATTATATAGTAAGTCATTGAGTACCTAAATGCTCCCCTTCAGCAGCAAAAATTCAGAGTTTATATTTTTATTTGGTTTCCATATTAAATATTCTCTAAGTTATGTATTCCATAATTGTATTTAAAATAAAAATTATAATTTTTCTTTATTAGAGTAACATTTTATAATGGCCTTTGAATTAATTGATTAAATAACCAACTAGCGTCAGTAGAAATAGCTAATATACTAGACATTTTCAGTATTTATAGGACTTTTCTGGAGAAGTTTAGGAGTATTATTAACTAAAATATTTATTGATGGCTTTATTATAACAATTATTTTGGGCCCAGACCCAGCTTCTTCAAATACATTGAGATGATATGAATGATAAAGAGAAGAAAGTAATCATATTTTTCTCTTTGAAAACATGATTAAAAGGGCAATTTAGAATGTAATAATTAACATCATTGATAATTGCTTTTCTGCATGGCATGCTGAGATATTCTGTGTCATTTAATAGATTTGAATTTGCAAGGCAAACTTCTAAAAGCTAGTTAATTCCTTCCAAGCAGTATGGCTAAAAGAGGACCTACCAGATGCATATTTTTGGGTTCCATGGGATGACTAGCATCAATAACTTAGACTAATACCAGGCATTACTCTCTGATGACACTTTCCACATCATTCAGAAAGCATTGCTTTTTCTATAGGATTAGGAATTTGATTAAAATAATACTGTAATGTGCAACCATCTGTTTAAAGTTATAATGAAGTAGATACTTCACTAAATATTAAAACACTTATACTTTAGCAAAAGTTAAACATTTATATTTATTCATTGATTTACATATTATTTTCATCACCTGATAATTGATCTTACCATCAAGAAAGCTAAAGTCTGGTGAAGGATACATACAAATTAAAGGAAAAACTCCATATTCAGTAAACTGGTAAGTGCTAAGACAAAGGATATAAAGGGTGCTTATGTGAGCAAGCACATAGAACCTAATTTTATGGGTTCAGAGAAGATTTCTTACATTTGGCAATATTACATTTATAGGTAAATGACAAGCACTTGTCAACTAGTTGGTGAGATACTAGGGAAGAGGTAGCATAGATGAGAGAAAATTTTTATGCAACCATAGGTAAGAAAGAGTATGGTGTTTTCCACGAACTTCATGTATATCTGGATCATAAATCATTGGAGGATAAATAGAGAGAGATCAGGAACCAGATCATGAAGGGCCTTGTGAAACATATGAAGAGATTGGACTTTATCCTGAGTGTAATAAGGAAGGATTGAAGAGATTTAGTAGTAACTTATAGTCATATTTTTCTCTTAGTATGGCAATTCTGACTGCAGTGTGGAAAGTGAATTAGAATGAAGTAACTTTAGAAATAAAGTTAAATATACATGAATTTATTGCTATGATCCAAAAATGTAATGAGTCATAACAAGAGAGAAAATGTGTAAGTGGAAAAAAGTGGATAGAGTTGAGAGATATAAAAGACATCCATATCACAAGTCATGTGATTTAGGGATAAAGGAAAGTATATTTGATTCCTATTGCTAATGCAATAAATTATCACAATATTAGTGGTGTAAAACAATGCAAAACTAATATTTTACCCTTTCATAGATTACAAGTCTGACACAGGTCTCACTGGGCTAAAATCAAAGTGTTGGCAAGGCTGGAAGTTCTTGTAGGGAATCTATTTTCTGTCTTTTCCAGCTTCTAGAGGCAATTTTCATTCCTTGGCTCATGACTCCTTCCGCAATCTTTAAAGGAAGCAATCTGATTTTGCTTCCGTAGTGACAGCTCTCTTTCTTGTCACAGCTAGAAAAGGTTACCTAGTTTAAGGATTAGGTAGATTGAGCACACCTGGAAATTCCAGGCTAAACTGCCCACCTCGAAGTTCTTAACTCCCTTTACCCTGTCAGGTAACATAGTTATAGGTTCTTGGGTTTAGGACATGGACATCTTTGAAGGTCATTATTCTGCCTACCATAGAAAGGGAAAGATCAAACGTGAAACCCTCATTTCTCATCTGGGAAATCAGGGCTGGAAGTAGAAGAGACATAATGAGATAGATAGATTAGACAATAGGAGATTACAACTGAAGTCATGTGGAAAGGGAACTAAAAGAAAGTTCAGGTTATGAAAGAGTTGCTGATTGGTGATTGGGTTGTTGGTATTGCCAGTAATTGGAAAATGAAACATTTTATTAAGACCAGATTTGGAAAAGAAGATAGTGAATTATAATCATTATATTGGTTCTGCCCAAATCAACTAATCTATGTATCATAATTTTTGTTAAAAAAGGTTTTTAAAAGTTTTTGACCTGGATTCCCATAGTACAGGTCCAAACCTTGGGGGCATAGTTTTTTGATTGCTTGTTTGTTTGTTTTTGTTTGTTTTGTTTGTTTGTTTGTTTGTTTTTTGCTTTTTTGGCCAAAACTGGGTGAACTGGGACAGCAGCATTTCTACATGAATAATGGTGGAAGAGAGCAGACTTCATAAGTTTTAACCCAAGTTAGTGATACATAACTAAGATGGCAAAATGGATTATATATAAATCAGAATCTATAGACATGAATCTTACAGACTTATTAGGAAACATAGCTGTTTTCTTAGGATATTTCTGTAGGCAACTGCTAAAATGATGAAGGGAAATAAACCCAAATTTATCACTGCGTCATATGTAACAAAGTAAGGCATGAAGTCATATTTTTGTAGCCTATAACATGAATCAATCTTATTTATTAGAGGGGGATAACTGGTCAATTGTACAAAGTGGTCTAGAAACTCAATAAAAAATGAACACATATGGCAAATGATCTGATTTATATGTAAAGAGAATGCAGCTTATGTTTAGAGAAAGAAGTGATTTACCACTTACTTTACAATGGATTTACAGTTTACACTTCATTATTTTAGGTGTGGAAATTCTTTTCACACACAATAATAAAAAGAAAAAATAAACCTTCTTAAGATTAAAAAACTATAGATTTCTTTGTTATCTTTTTTCTATATGATTCCAGTTCATAGATTTAATATTGGTGATTAAGGATGTTCTGGAGAAGACAGAACAAATTTTTTTAAAAAGTAGATTGAAAGAGTGATCTTTGAAAGAAGGCCAAAATAGAGCAAACTCCGACATATGTAAAGTTTAGCCTTAGCCCACTCAATATCCACTTTATATAATTTTTAAATATACTTTTTTTAAAAAAGATGCTTAGATTACATAAATGTTACATAAAAATTTTAGGGGAATCCCATATGCCTTGCTCACTACCCCTCCCACATTTTCCCACACTAACAACATCCTTCATTAGTGTGGTATATTTGTTCCAATTGATGAACACATTTTGGAGCATTGCCATTAAGAATGGATTAGAGTTTACATTGTAGTTTACATTCTCTCCCGCACAATTTTGTAGGTTATGACAAGATATATAATGGCCTGTATCTGTCATTGCAATGTCATTCAGGACAATTCCCAAGTCCTGAAAATGCCCCTACATTACACCTTTTTTTCCCTCTCCCTCCCCTCAGAACCTCCAGTGGCTACTGCCTCCACATCAAGTTCTTCCATTGCTAGAATCACAATAAGTCTATACTAGAATAACAGTAAGTCTACTCTAGTCCATCGTTCATTCCCCAACTCTGAGGATTCTGGGATGATGATGCCCACTCCGCCTCTAATTGAGAGGGGGCTTAGAACCCATGGATCAGATGGATAGGACTATCTTGCTTGCAGTTGCAGACTCTTTCTGTTTCTTGGAGTGGTCGTTGTCCATCATCATTTCCTTGTTAGTTGTTCTTGATGAGTCCAATGAACTGGAGAGTAGGTGTTGCAGCTCTATTGAGATCCAGGTTCCAATTGGCACATAGACAACTCAAAAATTTAAGTCTCCTGGACATGCATCTATCAACTCTAGTACTAACTATAGGTTCAAATAAAAGGGGCAGAAGAGCCATGTGTAGGGAAACCACAACTGAGTCCAACTCTGTCTGTGGGGGAGCAAAATTACAAAGTGGGCCCACTGGCAGGGTACCAAACTCCTGAGCTCTCTGCCCTACCTGTAGTATCTGGATTTCTCTAGAGCCCTCAGCTGCCCAGCTATTTGAGGCAATATTTACTTTGGCAGTCAATGAGATCCTGCTGAGATGTGCATAAGCATAACCTCTGGAATGACCTCCTGACTCACTTTGAAGTCTCTTAGCCATATAAACTCATTTGTCTTTACCCTTTCCTCCTTTTGATCCAAGTCTTTTTCCAAGTGCATTACTAGTTGGCACTTGGTAGTAATCCCTTGGTGCTAGGGAGGCTCATCCCTGGGAGTCATGTCCCATGCTGGGGTGAAGGTAACGTATTTATGTGCTAAGTTTGGCTTAGAAAGAGGCCACATTTGAGCAACAAGGAGGCTCTCAGGAGGTAACTTTTAGGCACCCTATAATACTAGGCTAAGTTTCAATTTCAAAAGTAAAAGTTCATAAGTATAGTTATCAATATCAAGGTTCTGTCAATGGTCCATCCTCCTTCACTAGTCACTGCCCCTGTACTCAGTGGGTTCTTGCTGTCCCATTAGAGAATGTGGCAGAACTCCCCAAGATGAGAATTCTATATTCTTTTGGTTATTGTGTGAATCTCTAACCACCATGACAATGCCCCATGAACACTTAAATGCGTTCATATGCCTTATAGGTATGCCCAGGTGAACCTCCTCCCATGTATCCCTCATCACTGACACCTCACACCAATGATCCTCCCCTGCCACAGTTGTAACCCTTCTGTGATCCAAAACTTCAGATCTTACAGTGATGAAAGACATAATGTCAAAAACATTTTTTTATTATTTTATATTAATTCAAATTAAATTTTTTTTTGTATTTTATTTGTTATTTTTAAAACTATCATTATTATTTCATTTTCTTATTAATTGCATTTGGTTACTTTGTTGGCTTCATTTTTGAAGAAGTTTTGGATCATAGAAGGGTTATACAATTTTTTACACTTCTCTGGCTCCTTGTTCCCTAATATTTTCTTCTTACTTTTCCTTGCAAATCTTGTGTTCAGAAATAATATCAAATTCCTTACTGGAAATGTCTGAAGAGAAAATGAGTTCAAAGGGCTAAATCCATGAAATTAATAATAATTTAACGTGGATTAAAACCGCAAACCAAAGGGATAAAGTTCTAATTGTGAAATTGCACAGGGAAATTAACAGATATTGTGGGTCCCAGGGGAATGTACTAAGGCATCTGCTTAGACAATGTTAAGAGATTTTTAGTGATAATGGTCTGTATAAGTAGTTAATGGGACAGAATGCAAAAAAATAAAACAACAACAAAGAAAACAGGAGATAAACAGAATTTGAATGTTGAAAAACAGGAGACAAACAGAATTTGAATGTTAATAGTGGGAGGAAATAAACTATGTTTTATAATTCAGTGAGCATTTATTAATAACTAATGCATGCAAGGATATATGTTAGAAGAGAACATAGGAGATATAGTCAATATTCTAAAACACTTAAAATTCCTTATAAGGGAAAGTATCTTGATAAACTATTACAGTCAAAAAAGTATATAACAAATGCTGTAAATATGGCACAAAACTGTTAATGGAGTTCATCAGAAGGACACAAACGTGATCACTGGG